>JAZKJV010000729.1:600000-893421 GCA_037367405.1 Ottelia alismoides | reverse complement strand
TCTAAAACCGTGTAAATTCATTATTAAATCCTTATATTATGTCATTCAAATTTCATTCGAAACAGAGATTCGTACGACCTCCATCCAAACGGGGTCGATTTAAAAAATCCTGTTACCGTTAAAAAAATGACTGTCTGGATGGAGGCCGTAGGAGTCTCTGTTTCACACGAAATTTTTATGACATAATATAGGGATATAGTGATGAATATTCACGGAAAAATTTTTCAAAAAAAATAAAAAAAATTGAAGAAAATAGGGCGGGGGAGCTAAGTTAGCTCCCCCTAGGGGACAGCCCCATGTTCCTCATATATATATATATATATATATATATATATGGAAAAAATAGGGCTGCCCCCTGGGGGCAGCCAACATGGCTGCCCCCACCCCATTTTTCGGCATTCTTTTATTTTTTTTTTGAAAAATAAAACCATGTATATTCATCCATATATCCCTCCTATATGTCATTCGAATTTCGTCAGAAACAGAGACTCCTACGGCCTCCATCTCGATGGTATCGATTTAAAAAAATCATGTTACCGTTAAAAAATTACTGTCCGGATGGAGGCCGTAGGAGTCTCTGTTTCTGACGAAATTCGAATGGTATATAGGAGGGATATAGGGATGAATGTACATGGTGTTATTTTTCAAAAAAAATAAAAAAATTTACCCAAATAAGGCGGGGGCAGCCATGTTGGCTGCCCCTAGGGGGCAGCCACATATGACCCTATATATATATATATATATATATATATATATATATGGGATAAAGCACTACAAGGAAAACAAGTTGTGTCTATAGAACTATGGCCACGGATATGGGGTTTGTGGCCACAGAATTGGGCTCTGGCCACGACACGCAATAGCCGTAGCTACAAGTCTTGTCGCGAGAGTTCTCTAGCCACGAATATGCCGTTGTCACTATAAGTGGTCACAGAATTTATCGTAGCAACAACCCTTATATGAAGACTTTGGTCACGTATTGTGGCTACGAGAAACTAGTGGCCACGGAATTATCGTGGCCACAAGTTTCCGTAGCCACATTCCGTGGCCACAACTCATTTTTCTTGTAGTGAAGGAAGCTGCCTTGTTGCAGCCAAGGTAGCTGCTCCCAATGCATTTGGATCGTCCGATTCCACAGGAATGTATTACCGATTTTTCTGTGGTGGAGATAGAGCATTCACCGTACTTTCATCCCATTACAATTGTCACTCATATCCCATCATTCTGACACCTCTTCTGTCAGGAAAGAAGGCGTTGGGAGGAGGCAGAGAAACTATCATGTCAATATAAAAATATTCACCTTTGAGGATTTAATATTTAGATGTGAAATCATCTGCCAGCATATTCCATATTGTTCTCGGAATAACATCAAATGAAAGACTAATTGTGTTTTGAGTCTTTTGACAAAGTTCATGGACTTTATATTTGGCGGCATTTTCAAGTTAGAGATGAACTTCAAAATTCACAATGTGAAAGATTAAATTTATGCAAAATCGAGATTTCACATCCTCGAATTCATCTCAGAATCTGTGATCCAAGTGGAACTAATTCACTAATTGATGTTATAATAACTTTTATGTATTGTATATTTGAATGCATTTTGAATTAAGAAAATAGATAGATAATCATATTTAAATTTGCGAGTTCGCATCATCGTCAACTATTTCAAAATTATTTGGTGATAAGCAGTCCAGCTTAAGGTAATCTATTATTTGATGTTATGGTATTCTTGGTAGGTTTTCTACATAGATGCATTCTGCGCGCGTTTGATATATTCACTTGAGAATGTGGATAGATAATACACGCTAACTTCCAGTTTGTATCATTGTCGACTACATCTGACTTCATTATCTGATGATCTTGGCGAGTTTCATATTATCTGACGTGGATTGCTAACACTATGTAAAATCACAAGTTTATATCATTGTAGATTGCCCTGACACAGTGCCGTCCCTGACATTTCATGGGCCCTAGGCAAAAAGAGAATAAAAGGGCCCCTGTAAAAAATAATTTAATTTTTTAATTTGTAAATTTCTTATAAATAAAGTTCTTTAAATTTTACAAAAAACTATGTATGTTTATGATCAATGAGCATCAAATAATAAGTAATGAATTAATATTATAAAAAATTATTTCTACAATCGAAATAGACATCTATGGATATAATGCAACTAAAGGAACGTAAATACAAACAAAAGCTATGGGCAATAGCTATAAAAAATGTACGACATTGTTTTTTTAAGTTAGGATTTTTTAGAACGTTCAAGCACAAAAGCACATATATCCATTGACTGCAATAACAAAAATATTTAAAACAATTAAGAGTTTCATCTCTTAATGTCTATTTTCCATATCATATGGGCCGAAAAAAATAAGGTTAGAGAATAATAATATTCAAGCAAGAAACACTAAACAATTAATTACAGTAAAAATAATACATGATTTAAACAGATAATAAAATAATAGTTATGGAAAAAATAATCAAGTCATCAGTTTTTTTATTTGACAGTGGTAATCAGGCCAAGCTGATAGTTTTTATTAACAGTCCAAGATCCAAACTTATATATGTTAATAAAATAACTTCTCAATCACAACTAGCATTAATCTTGAAACCTAAATTAAATAATAAAGATTTAGTTTTACGGAAAACAAAATAAGTTACCTAAAAGGATTATTTGATGGTTATTCACAATCCAACCATAAAATATTCTTAACACAAATATAAAACTGACTATAATGACAATTAAAACGTTGAAAAAGGAAACCTATGTCATGTGATTGAGCAATGAGAGATGATTTTTTTGTAAAAAAGATAACAACAATTCAAGTGGTTAACGCCACATTCCCAAGCCCCTACAATGTGCAATAACTTGTAGGCATATCTGATCCGTATTCGATCCATTTTCATCCCCAGTATTTGAAATAAAAATAATAAAAACTAATTATATGTAGGCAATTTAAAAATGGGCCCCCAAAATTGCGGGGCCCTGGGCCATTGCACCTTCGGACTAAGCTCAGGGACGACCCTGCCCTGACATCATCCGGTGATCTACAACCTTTATCGAGATAATTCGTTAGCTGGTGGTACGACATAGTACCATAAGGATATATATGATAATACTTGTATTTGTATCTAACCATTTGCAGTCTATTTATTTACAAGAAATTTTCTGCAACAAGAACACATCCGAAGTATCTTCTTGGGTAAATTATAATTTGGGTCTCCATCTATGTGTCCGATCACAGAATGGGTCCTGATCTTTAAATTGTAACGATTCGGGCCCCATGACCATTTAGGAAATGAAAATTTTGGGGTACATGACGAATATGCCCTTGTTGGCAAGGGAATGGGAGTTGGGTTCCAACTTTCAAACAAGGGTATATTTGACATTAGCCTCAAAAAGTTCCTTACATTAATGACCATGGGACCCAAATCGTTACAATTTAAAGATCGGGACCCATTCTGAGATCGGACCCATAGATGGGAGCCCAATTTGTAATTTACCCTATCTTCTTTCCCATGATACACTCACAATTAGTGATGATAGGGTATTTGTGTGATTTTATAACTTTCGAGAGACTTATTTGATTCTAATGCTTTAGTTAGTCAGCATATACTATATTATTTTGTTTATTAAATATTAGTAGATTAAAATATATCTCTTTTATAAGACTAGTATAATTGTATGAGCACATATTAAAAGTGATTTCACCTAAATTATAAGGATTGCATTAAATATGTAGTCCCTAATACCGGAGGATATCTTCCTATCATCTTATCATATTTACCCAATATTCAATTGAACTTTATTACAAGTCTCATCATAGTAACATAATAATCATGTAGAGGAAGCTTCACAATGTTCCCAAATTGAACTATATTCTAGCTTAAATATGCTTACATGTAGCCTTGACAGTGAAAATTCCCAGATTCAATAAACATTTGCAAGATCTTTCTGATGTCATTCTAGTTCAAAAAATTGACCAGCTTCTCCAAAAAAATTCCACAAACTTTGTGCAAAATATTATCAGCATAACTCTCCCACATGTGAATAATATGTCAAATTAAATATACAGAATTTCATTAAATTATGTGAATCGGTACAATATATGTTCTCTAATAATCGGGTAACAAAACAGTGTAACTTACCTTGAGCAAGTTCCATAATGAGGCATGCGTGATCACCCATTACTCAAAACTTTCTTTTCTCCAAAAAAGCTCCTAAGCAAAACAAGGCATCTCATGTATGAGCATTAGAAAATGCCAATGCTTTGTGAGCATTACTCTTTGCTAGCATTGTGAGATGAAGGACAGTAATTGCACTTAATGCCAATGCTTATACTATGTAATCTAGGGATTACAAAATCAAAAAAATAATTCATATATATATACTGCATATAGCTGGAATGGTCAAGGAATCGTATCCTTACGATACATCACAAATATCTTACAAGGATTTGAACAAAATAAAAATTGTCCAGCTAAACAGTTTCATTATAAAAAATTTTTATAACAGATGGTGACTTTCAACATATAAACTTTGTTTAAATGAGTATTGAAAAAGGTAAATACACAACAAATATTATGAAACTCTAAAGTACGCTACATCTTTACAAGTACACGATGACTTAACAAATGGCATTGTTTAATGGATTGACAACATTGTTTCGGTAGAGAATCTGCGAGGATTTGTAAAACAAATCTTATATGTCCAGTATATTCCTTCCTTGGAAATATCTTGAAGGAATTGAAAGGATGGACTGCTTCGGCTTCAGATATCAGAAAGAGAACAATGCGCCATAGCAGAGGGAGGATAGCAGAAGGATAGCCATACGGACGATACCCCGAGCACGGACGGAAAGAGAACAGTACGCCATCGCCTGAAAAGGGGCAGCGTCGCAAGCTCGATCCACGGCGAGGGTGGCAATCATGGTAATGGTTGGTGAGGGTGGATAGACATAAAGAAGGGGGAGAATCGAGGTGGGGATGTGTTTTTTGGAAAGAGGAGAAAAAAACGTATCTCAGCCGTTGTTATTATTAAAATCCGAGGGTTGATATAAACTGAGTTATTTCCCAGAATGGAGAGAGAAAGACAAATATCTCCATTCTGAGTACGAAACCAAAATAATTCCCAGACTGGTGATATATTCGGCAAATGGTTTGCCGCTCACCCATAGAGCACGACAAACCATTTGTCGTGCTTACGTGGATGGCGCGGCGAATCATTTGCCGTGCCCAGTGGCACGGTCAGCGAGGTGCGCGGTCTTCGGTGCAGACGACGGGACAGTGCGGCAGAAGCGGTCGGCGACCCGCCCTGCACGGCATATGGTTTGCCGTGCAGCGGCAAACAGTTTGCCTCTGGGCGGCATATAAATAGCCCGCCCGAGGCCCCCATTCCCCCACACTCACACCCTCACTCTACTCATATTCTCCCCCTCTCAAGGTATTCCTCCTCAACTTCTCTTCCTTCTTAAGGTATGAATTTTTTTACTTTAAATTTCTAAAATTTTTAAGTAAATTTATGGATGTCTTTTATTTAATTAGAAATTTATTTAGTTCTCATTCAATTGTTGTATTCCCTATAATGAAGTTGTTATTTAGTTCTTCATAGTTATTGATAGTTGTTTAGTTCTTGATAATTGTTTTTGTTAGAAAGTTATTGTTTATTTTGAAATAACTATAATTAGAAAGTTATTTAGTTCTTGATAGTTGTAGTATTCCATCTAATGAAGAGATTAGTTTAGAATTACATAAAATGTCCTACATGCCCACATGATAATATTAGGAAAATTAGAATCACATTAAAATGACATACATGCCCACATGACACACATTAATATTACTAATTATACCACCATTAATTTTAATTATGCTAACATTAATTAGGAAATTAATTTATAGTATCATTAATTACGAAATAAATTAAATACTTATGTAGAAAATTATTTCAATAATCAATAATTATAAATAAATTGTAGAGGTCATTAATTACAGTAATAATGATTAGGAATCTTAATATTAGTAAATATACTATCATTATTTTAATTTATATCACAATTAATTGTGAATTTAAATTAAACTTCCATTAATTAGGAATCTTAATTAAAGTACTTATGTCGAAAATTAGTTAAACAAATAAATAATTATTAATTAATTATAAATATCATAAATTAATTAAGATTTTTTTAATAACAGTAATAATTATTACGAATCTTAATATTATTACTAATTATACTATCATTAAATTAATTTATACCATGATTAATTATAAATTTAAATTATACTAGCAATAATTAGGATAATAATTAAGTACTTACGTAGGGAATTAATTCAATAATAAATAATTCTAAATAAATTATGAAGGTAAATAATTAATTAAGAAATGTTTTAATTACATTAATAATGATTAGGAATCTTAATATTAGTTATAAACTATCATTAAATTAATGTATACCACAATTAATTACGAATTTAGATTATCCTAACATTAATTAGGAATCTTAATTAAAGTACTTGTGTATAAAATTAATTGAACAATAATTAATTATTAATTAATTATAAATACCATAAATTAATTAAGATTTTTTTAATTACATTAATACTGATTACGAATCTTAATAATATAAGTAATTGTACTACCATTAAATTAAATTATAACACGATTAATTATGATTTTAAATGATACTAGCATTAATTAGGATATTAATTAAGTACTTACGTAGAAAATTAATTCAATATTAAATAATTCTAAATAAATTATGAAGGTAATTAATTAATTAAGAATTGTTTTAAATACAGTAATAATGGTTAGGAATATTAATATTAGTAATTATACAATCATTAATTTAATTTATACTACAATTAATTACAAATTCAACAATAAATAATTATGAATTAGTTATAAATACCATAAATTAATTAAGATTTATTTTAATTACAGTATTAATGATTAAACTACCATTAATTTAAATTAAACTACCATTAAGTATGAATCTTAATTAAATTGGTGATATATAGTAGAGCAATTTAAATGGCATTAACTTTTAGTTGTCTATAGGAAATGGGTGATGTCGCTGCACTTTATGTGTTCTGGGGCGGACGAGTAACAAACATAGATTCTGAGATCAGTTATGAAGGAGGTGAGAGTGATATGATCAGAGTGCCTGTATCACGTAGCTATAATGATTTACTATCTTACATATACAGTCTTACGGGCTATACACCAGACTTGTTCGAGATTACTGTGACGTGCAAGTGGCCCACAAATGCAGATTCCTTCTGTCCAATCGTTATTGGATCGGATAAAATAAAAAAGTTGATGTTGCAAGTTAGTCGACAAATGGGGATGATGGAACTACTAATTGAGGCTGTAGAGATTTCTTCACACCAATGGGACGTGGCATCATCATCTATGCAAGGTTTGGACCTTAACATATCTCTTTACGATGGAGTCGAGGAAGAGGATGAGGCTGAAGACAATGAACACAATGAAGTTGAGGACGAGGGGAAGAGGAAGACGATTGGGAAGAGGAAGACGACGAGGAAGAGGATGAGGATGAAGAACAGTCTAGGAGCAGAACTAGTCAACGAGAGGGAGTGTTGACCGATCATGGTCAAGAGTCCCTTCTTCATTCGATACATCAGGAACCTATTTTCGATCCACCGGTAGACTATGGGATGGATTTAGACACGATGGAGGAACTTCCAGACTTCTTCGGCTTAGATGATTGGATCTTTAGCACATTTGCAGAGGAGATGCCATTTTTAAATGAAGTTGCGGAGCCAACATCTGAGGGCGCATCTGGTAAAGATTATTGGTTGAATCGTGCGTTCGACTCGAAGATATCCTTAGTGGACGAGTTAAGCACTTGGAGCATGACAAAGCACGCCCAGTTCAAGGTGGATGCCTCGAAGAGCTCCCAGTATATCGAACGTTGCATCTTCAAAGATTGCGGATGGAGGTTGCATGCATCGTACAACAGTCAACGAGACAATTGGGTTGAGCGTAGTTATCGTGCGGAACACACTTGTCGCAATGCAATATTACTCGTTGACAATCGAACATGCACGGCGAAATTTGTTGGAAGATTTATTCTTGCCACTCTACGATTCAACTTAACTCTTACGCCAAGCGTTATCCGGTCACTTGTCCAAGACAGATACAAAGTGCGCATATCTTATAAGAAGGCATGGAATGGGAAGCGACGAGCAATAGAGAAGATTTTTGGAGATGCTGTTGGGTCATATGCGGACATCCGACGATTCATGTGTTTGATGAGGCACTGCAATCCCGGTTCCTTCTATGAGTTCGAACATCAACCGGCGATTCATCCCAAAACAGGGGCTCCTGTAGAAGGCAGAAATGCCTTCTTTCATTTGTTCTGGGCTTTTGCTCCGTCAATACAAGGTTTTGCACATTGTCGGCCAGTACTGAGTATTGATGCCGTGCATCTATGGGGAAAGTATAAAGGACACATCTTAGCAGCTACATCCGTCGATGCCAACGGGCACCTCTTCCCAATTACTTTCGCAGTTGTTGAGGGTGAAACTTTGGACTCATGGGGTTCTTCCTCCATAAATTGTCTGGTATCATTGACCGTGAAGGAATATGCTTCATTAGTGACATATTCCCAGGTCTAAAGAACTTACTTTCACGGCATTTTCCACATGAGAAAGGTCACTGCCACCGTTTTTGCCTTCGACACATGCAAGCCAACATGCACCGAGCCGGACACACAAACAGATGGATCCAGAAGAAATTCTACAGCGCAGGTGCCGTGACAAGCAAGTATGAGCACGAGAGGATTCTGCATCAAATCCGTACAGCGGACTCGGATGCATATGATTGGATAATGAGGCAAGAAGGCGGAGATCGTCGATATTGGGCATGCGCATACGATGGTGGTCGGCGGTGGGGTCTGACCACAATGAACCTCTCTGAAAGTTTCAACAATGTTCTTAGAGGAATACGTGGTCTACCGGTGCTAACACTTGTCCTGGCCGTCTTTTACCGGCTCAACACGTACTTCGTGGAAAGACGTAAGTTTGGTGCTCGGATGACAGGACACCTTATGCCCCGATATGAGAAACTAACAGATGACCTTGTATAATCCGCGTGCGGTCTACTTGTCGAGCAATTCACACTTACGGATTTCGAAGTGCGTGCCCCTGAGGGAAATTACGCAGTTAAAATGAACGGTCAGCAATCAGTATGTACATGTGGTTACATGCATGCCATGAGGATAATTTGCCCTCACATTATTGGGTTTGTGGCAATGTGAATGTCAGTACCGAACATGTGAAGCTTTGTGCTGATTTTTATACATCAAATGCATTCCGGGCCACTTACGCACCTGCCTTTGTTCCGATCCCCGATCGACGATTCTGGCCACCCTTAGAGCCATCCCCATTACTGCATCCCAATGTTGTTCCGGCACCTGGTCGACCAAGAAGATGACGACTACGAGGTAGAATGGACGAGATGGGAAAAGTGCAAGTAAGATGCAGTCAATGTAGAGAGCACGGTCACAACAAGACAATGCGTGACCGACGTCACCGTTAGTTTCTATGTAACTTTTTTTGTAAATTATTGTAAACTCTTTCTTAAGTAATGCACCTTTTTGATGTTGTCATATGCAATATTTGGATTTAAAGAAATAATTTCCTTCGTATTACAAAGTGATATACTTTTCTAGCATAGCGATGGAGGAATTTGCAGGATCTTCCGATGCGTCGGTATTTACTAGGCAGAGGGACCATATCTCTGGTCGACCACTCATAGATAGTGACACGGTTAATAAAAATATAAGCTTCGCCATTCAAGTTAGTTCAATATAATCGATGACTTCCTTTATTCAGGAACATCGCTTTGTCGAGCATGGTCGGACACTTAATCGCATACTGGAGGAGCCACACAGCGATGTCGTAAATCGGCAGCTTGAGATCGCTGGTTTCCATTGCATTTCGAACCTGAGACGAGCCACCATTGATCAGGCCCTTATGAAGGCACTAGCTGAGAGATGGCGACCAGAGACTCATACTTTCCACCTTCGACAGGGGGAGGCATCCGTCACCTTGAAGGACGTTTCCATACTCAGCGGTCTGAGAGTGGAATCGTTGCCCGTCACCGATTTGGAAGAACACCCTCAGCTGGATTGTGATTTATACTGCGCACAAGTATTCGGTACCAATCCGGAAGATAGCGAGGACCAGGAACTAGTGGGGGGAAGCTTAGGCTAACGTGGATAGCCAAGACTCTTCTAACCTCCACTGCTCTGCAATCGACGGATCCCGTTCGAGCTGTACAAGTTGCCCGTGCATTGATTCTCTTTCAAATTGGAACAAGCTTATTGCCAGATGCTAGCGCGGACAAGGTGCATCTACGCCACCTTCTACTCTTGGAGGACCTCGAGAGTTGTGGACGTAGGGCATGGGGTGCAGCTGTACTAGCACAGATGTACTACCAGCTGGACCAATTTTCTCTCATGAACATTCGGAGAGCATACGCATTTTGGACCCTGCTACAGGTAACAACTCTAAATTTCTAATTTGCATCCAATCTTATATAATACGATTTCTTTCACCATATAGGCCTGGTCTTGGGAGCATATCCACATTGGTCGCCACCGACCGTATCAACTGGTAGAGGCTACTCTACGCTCTGCCCCTTACGCAGCAAGGTCAAAATAACTTCCTAACTGCTTATGTGAATTCATTTCGATGTGGACCTTATGTTCTAGAATTTTTCATTAGGTGGACGGGCGGAAGGAGGTCACATAGAGAGAATGTGTCGACCACTCACCTATCTTTTTATCGTAATGAGTTGGATTTGCAAGAAGAACATCAGGTACGTAACCTACATAATTCCTCAAGAGAAATTAAGGTCTGAACAATATTCACACCCTGCTGATAATAGATGCGGTGGACACCCTACGAGGCCCAACAGGTGTTGCAATTACTTGAGATTTGTCGTGAGGGCCAAGCTATCTGGCGTTCGCAGACAGTACTTATATACTTCAACGTCGTCGTCATGCATGCACCCGATAGGGTAATGAGGCAGTTCGGGTTGAGACAACACATTCCTGATGTAATGCCGCAATTCCCCTCGGATGACAGACGGGCTAGAGCACGAGACGATCAGCCCTATGATTGGGGGCTACACCATTAAGAGCGTCTGGCTCAATGGCAACATCGACTGAACGACGTCGTTGGAGAGAGGAATTTGGATAAGACACCTGCTGATATCTTGTCCGACTACCTTACTTGGTATTGGTAGATTACGCGACGTTGGATTGCTACGGCCATACCACCACCCCGCCAAGCGTATGAACCACACGGACTGAGGTGGAACCAACTGGTAATTTCATACCTAATACAAAATATTTTAAACATAATTTCTTCGTAGTTTACGATTTAAACTTCTCATCTGTAGGTGAACTCCTTGTTTCGTGTGAGGGAAATGATGACGGAACATCGAAGGAGCACTGAATTGCAACAACTGATTGGTTATGTGCTACACCATCCAGAATATGTCCTTGGTGGATCCGGGAATACATGATGTCCCCCCCATCTACACTTCATACACCGAGCCCACGCCGTTTGCTTCTCAACAGTGGGGTGATCAATACACTTCCGGGGCAGAGGAAGTTCGACCGTCGTATCAGGCGACACAGTCCTACACCCAACCCTATATTCCTCAGATGCAGCAGATGGGTTCCGTAATACCATCGTTTGACTTGCTTTCCACACAGGAAGCTCAACCCTCTCAAGCACATCAATACTTCTGGCACATGGGGCCAAGTCAAAGGCAACCCTCTTTCGTTGGACTCCCGGGTTATGGCGCTGGACCAGCAAGTTGGGGAATACAATCATCAGCAATGGATCTTCCCAGAGTATCCACTGAATCCTTGCCGGTGACAATACAGGAGCCACCTCGTGCTTCAATTGTATCAAGTCAGAGAGGGCTTGGTGAACCTGAGAGAAGAACCGTTGCAAGACATGGTAGGGGTCGGGGCGATGCAGGTAGGGGGACAACAATGGGAAGGGGGGAGGTAGGCTCAGGGATAGAAGAACAAAGGAGAGGGGAGAAAGGGAAAGCATCTTCATCAAAGGGACCACTATCACATATTGTACACCACACGAAAAAATGGTTTCATTGATTGTACCCTTATGTTATCCCCATTTAAGCAAAAAATATGATGTTTTGGTTTAACTTTTCTTTAATGTTGTTATCCAATTTCGTGCAAAAGAATATTATTTTTATGATTATTAATGACATTAGCGTTGATTTCTACATTAATTTTTCAAATTAATTAACATCCGAACAGGACATAGCCAAGACACGTATCACAGCTCGCAAGTCGGTGCGTCTGCCCGACAACCGGTTCTTGGCAGTACGTGCTCCACCGACTCGGGCCTCCAGCCGTGTACCATCCCACGCTCCGCCGTCAGCGCATCCACCGCCATCTACGGCCCCAAGCAGGGCACCAACCGCATCACAACCAGAGCCAGTGGAGATGGTACCTCATATTCAGACGACCGAGAGAGAATCACAGTTCACCCCTTATTCCCCACAAGGCAGTCCGATCCCGAGTTCATCCTATAGCGAGACGTCACCGCTTGTAGAACCTGTCGACGAGGAAGAAACTTTATACGCTGACTTAGCTGATCTGCATTACACTATCGCATTGAAGTATGCACGTCTGAGTGCACTGCGTGGAGAGCGAGTGAGGTCAGATCGTCATTAGAGTTAGTACATTATGTTGTTATGTTTGAAATCTAGTGATATTTATGTCTACTTTAAGGGTCTCTTGCGTCTGTAGTTCTGCATGTATTTTTTTTAAGTAAATGAAATATTTCAGCTTCTACTACTTGGAGAATTTATGAATGTATGTGCGTCCAGTTACATGTTAAATATATTTCAGTTTCCATGTTAAAAATGATCACTTAATTTTAACATAAATTAAAGAACTTTATTGTTAAATCCATGTTAAAAGATCCAACATTCATCTACATATAAAGATATTTATGATACTAGTACACAAATATCTAATATAGTAATTATAAGTATCATAACATATTAATTATAAACAACATAACATATTAATTGCTAAAACTATACGAATTATATTTTTAAATTAAATAAATATTACTTAATAAAACATCACGTTTATATAAATGTAATTTTAATTGTTACATAATATTTATTAATAATATTTTAAATTTATTCATAAATAAATACCAAATACACTACTAAACTCTTAAGTTATATCATAACATAGTAATTGCTAAAACTATACGAATTATATTTTTAAATTAAATAAATATTACTTAACAAAACATCACATTTATATAAATGTAATTTTAATTGTTACATAATATTTATTATTAATATTTTAAATTTATTCATAAATAAATACCAAATACACTACTAAACTCTTACTTAAGTTAAATTATTGTACAAGTTTGGGCGGGAAAGGGCATTCGCAGCAAATGGTTTGCCGTAGGCGGCAAACCATTTGCCGCGCCATCCACGTAAGCACGACAAATGGTTTGCCGCGTCACATAGGCGAGCAGCAAACCATTTGCCGATATATCACCAATCTGGGAAATATTTTCATCTCGTACCCAGAATGGGAGATAATTGCGTCTCTCTCTCCATTCTGGGAAATAGCTCATATAAACTCCTCTCATGCTCTCAAAAGTCGCACTCTCGTAGGATCACTCCTCCCTCTCTCTCTCTATATATTCTTCTTTGTTTTGTGAAAGAAGGGATTTTCGTGGTATCGAGTCTCCGTTATATTCCCACAATGGTTTTACTTGATGGTATTCGAAAAGAAAGAGCTATTCCCATTATCTTGTGTCCATATTGATATGCAATATCTTCTTTCTATATAGACAACAACTGACTTATTTATCTCTTTTGAAAATTCATAAATTAATTACAAATATAAAAGGTTGATAGTGGACATGATATGTGGTTGGCTTTTAAATTTATTTCGGTTCGCATGTTATTTGCTCGATATATTGTTTCTTGATAGTTTGACACACATCTATTAATCTCGTTTTGACATCTCTCTCACATAATTATATCCTATTTGTGTGTGATTACAAAAAAATGGATCATTGTAAGATTAGTGTTATCTCGATGTAATAACAAATTCAATGTAACGACAAAGTCGGTCGAATTTTATCTAAACAATTTTTTCTTTAAATGATTTTTCTTTTGTCAATAGATATAGATTTTCCCGATCAGATGGATTTTTTAGATTTCTTTGAGTAGCAGTATTAAGAGGCAATGGGCTGTGTAAAGAGCTGGCCCATTAGAAGTCTCGCTCCCGTTTCCCGTCTCCCATCTCACTGTACAAGTAGGGATGAGCATTTTTTAGGGCCGCCTTGACCCAGTCCGGTGCCTGGTCCGAAGAAGCCCGGCCCAGGACCGAGTCCGAGTAATAAATGGACGAGAGCTTAAATTTATGCCCAATTCTGATTTCAGGCTGGGTTCGGGCTACAACAGGCCCGAACCTGAAGCCTGTGGGTCGGCCTGAATAAAGGTCCACAATTGCCTCTTTTATTATTTTTATGTATATGTTCTGATAAATTACCTCTTTTATCAAGTTTTTTATATATTTATTTCGGATTTAGGGTAATGGAGTACGTCTTTATTAGTCAGTTACAGGTTTGGGTTTAGAGGGTTTAGATAAGAGCAATCTAACAATTTCCACTTGTTTCCGAGCAATAGAATAATAAAATAAAATTTTTGGATGGATATAAAAGGTTAGACAGTGAGTCGACCTAGTTCAGGTCCGGCCTAAGAACTTGCGGGTCGAACTCAAACTTGAGATGGATTTCTAACAAAAATCCGAGCTTGAGTCTGACCCGAAGACCCGTTAAATATAACCGGGCTCGAACTGAGCTTAGGCTGGGCCCGGACCGAACCATGCTAATCCCTATGTACAAGTGTGTAAAAGCGGGGTTAAGAATAAGACAACAACCGAGCCGTTTATCCGGTCAGAAGAGCAACCGACTCGCGGATAAGGTTTCCAAAGAGCGGATTGGGAGATACCTTCGTTCCCGATAACCCACCGTCGCTCGCCGCCTTACCCTCCAGGCAACGGCACCATCCCTCCGCCGCCTCGGTAACCCATCTGCCGTTCGCACAACCTCTTCTAAAGCTCTAGTCGGTGCACCGCCGCCCTCCTCGTCCACAAACCCATACGGTCTCGCCACCGCCCGTCTCTCCGGCACAAGTTCCCTCATCTATCGCCCTATCTGCGTTTGAAATCGCCGTCATTTCCAGTCCCGCCACCTCCATCCCCTCTGCCACACTCTTCTGCGCCTGCAATTCTTATATTTGGTACCATCTTTGGTCACGACTTTTACATTCGCGATCGATTTATCACCTACTCGTATATTACTGAAAGAAAGGATTTCCGGGAGAGTAGTTGTTGGTGTTAGCAACAAGCCAACAATCTTTATTGACTTGATTTGGGAAGCCGAGCAGCAAGCCCCATGGCCACCACAGTTTTACCGCTTTACCATGCGAGTGTAATATATAATCCCAGGAAATCCAGCAGTTTTCCTTACCTTGGACTTAGGCCAAATGTGGCAGAAAGAAATGCCTCTGAAAGATTTAGAGGGGATCGTATCAAAGAGCTAGGTGGAAGATCGACTATACTTGCTGCAACTGGAGGTTCATCAAAATCAACCGAGTCAGATGAGAAGATCCCGTCTTGGGCAAGGCCTGATTCTGATGAGCCACCTCCATGGGCTCGTGAGGGCAACAAAGCTACCACTTCAGCACAATCTATCCAGATCCCTTTCTTTGTCTATTTACTTGCTTCAGCTGTTACAGCAATTGCAGCGGTATTTATTTCTGTTTTCTATTGGCTAAAATTTCAATAGTAGTCAGTGATGCAGACTTCAAATTTTGATCATGTCTTCTTGTGAAATAATAGTCTCTGACTATATACTGTTTATAATATTTCTCCGTTGGTGAACAGATAGGCTCCATATTCGAATACGCGAATCAGAAGCCTGTGTTTGGTATCATCAGTTCTGATAGCATGTTCTACGCCCCTTTGCTTGGTTTCTTTGTAGTTGCAGGGATACCGACATCGGTATGATGCCAACTTGCTGAAATCCTTTGATTCCAAACGACCAACGCATGATTTGCTGACAATGCTTTTGTTTTTGTTTTTAATGATCTACAGGCTTTCCTCTGGTTTAAATCCGTTGAGGTAGCTAACAAAGAAGCTGAAGAGCAAGACCGCAGAGACGGTTTCCTCTAGAATGATCGCATGCAGTCGTTCTTACGCACAATGCAATATATTTGCATGTGCTGAAAGTGCGCATATGCGTCTTTTTTGGGGTGGGGGGATGGAATCATGGGATAAAAGATCTGTAGCTCATATGTATAGAGCTTGGAGAGTGATGTCTCATAAATACACCATACTTTTAAATGTTCTGAAACATATTTGTTATCAGTGAGATCAGTTTTGAATATAAAAATTGCGAACTTATGTAAATAGTTAAGCATATATTATCTTTTTTGCATTATGTGGGATATTTTGGATTACTGTTTGATTTTACTGTACCCAGGGCATGGATACATTGTGTGGATATTTTGTGATGTTTTCTGAGAAAGAAATGTTTGACTAAAATTGAAGTTTTATTTGCATAATGTGGTTAGAGGGTATTTACTTTTTGCGAGTTCGTTAATGATGCCGTTTTATAACCGGTCTGTTTTTGCATCTGTATTGGATGTCTGTCTTGCTGCAGGGTGGTTTGTTATGCAATTTCTGTTCATGTGATTTCACTGTAGTTTGGCCAGTCGTTTAGAGCATGTGATTTCATTATGACTTTGCCCTGTGTTTAGAGCAATTGCTATTCAATTTCAGGTATGTATCCACCATTATAAACACTGTAGCTGATAATAAACTGAAAATAAATACAACCTTTATACCATTTTAGAGATGTACGCATCGATCTGAATACCAATATTCCTTTCACATTCTCAAGGGTACTGGCTTAGATACTACTGGAACCTCAAAACAGAGAAGGCTATTCTCCTCTGTCTTTAGGGGGTGTTTTACAGATATCACAAATGGATGCCAGGAAATGTATGGACTTGATATCGAGCTGCGCTCCAATGTGCAGGACTTGGTGCCTGTTGGGCGGGGATGGTTTTTGGGATATTTACACCCATAACCCTGAGTAGTTTCGTAATTACCCCAGAAACCCTCGAGAAATCATAATTACATGAGTAACCTCGAATAATCCTTAACTCTTACATGTCATAACCCTGTGTTATGTTATGTTTGATATGACCGTTATATTTAACGATTTCCGTGAGAAAAAGACAAAATTGCCATTAATGCTCATTCTTATTTACAAACTCATGCCATCACAATATAGTATTAACACAACCTCAATGTCCCCCCCCTCACCCCTCCGACCCCGCCCACCGACCTGAGCTCCCCCGACCCTCTGCTTCCGACCCCCGCCCACCGACCTGAGCTCCCCCCTCCACAACAAGCAGCTGATCCCCACCATGAAGGCATACGCCCTGCACATGCAATTCCCTTCGCAGAGCATCTCCGATCGTGGACGCCCAGTCTGTGAGGTCCAGCAGATTCAACCCCTCCAGCCTCTGGAACACGTCTGCCTCCCCGCTCCCATTCCTCTCCACCTCCACCTCGTCTTCCTCTCGCACCCCTTCCCCTCGTACCCCATCAAGCACTCGCACCTCCCCTCTGTCCCCTGATCCACACACACTGCATTGTTCTCGCAGTAGTTGTAAAGCTCGGGCTTTATTGTCGGCTCCAACCATATCGAGCTCCAGCATTTGCTCTCCGCCACGAGGATGGTCACTTCTTGCCGACGTCATCCGTAGTGACCTTGAATCCATAGAGGAGAAGGGACTGGGTCCGTGTGCCAATGAAGGCCTGTCCGTTCCACTGCCCCGAGCGCCACCGTAGGTCCATTGCTTTATGGGCGGCGGGGGATTATGTTTAATTCTTGAAGGTCAGATTGGGGGATTGGGGTATGGGCGGCGGGAGATTGGGCGGGTCTCCGAGGTCGGATTGGGGGATTGTCGGATTAGGGGACTGGGAGAAATGGTTACATGATTGGGGGATTATATTGAATTCTTTAAGGTCGGGCAGGAGGGGGATTGGGCGGTGGGTGATTTTGAGGGTCTTCCAGGTTGGGTGGTAGGTTTTGCGAGGGGGGAGGATGGGTTTCACAAGGGGGGAGGATGCGAGGACGGCGGGTCTCCTGAAGGTTATTCAGCAGCGGCGAGTCTCCCCGAGCGGGGGGTGGGGGGGGGGGAGGGGGGGGGAGGGTGCTGGAGGAAGAAGAAGATAGGGTGGGTTTTTTTTGTTTTTTTTATTTCTGATTAGTTTCAGCCGTTAGATCTAGGATTGGTTAGATTAACTCACTATTCAGGTTGAGTTAACCATCAAAACTAACAGAAGGTTGTGGGTGTAAAACGGAGCGGGGGGGGGGGGGGAGGGCGCTGGAGGAAGAAGAAGATAGGGTGGGTTTTTTTGTTTTTATTTTTTTTATTTCTGATTAGTTTCAGCCGTTAGATTTAGGATTGGTTAGATTAACTCACTATTCAGGTTGAGTTAACCATCAAAACTAACGGAAGGTTGTGGGTGTAAAACGGAGCATTTACTCAAGGTTCTGGATGTAATTCATGATTATCGAGGGTTTCTGGGGTAATTATGAAACTACTCAGGGTTATAGGTGTAAATATCCCATGGTTTTTCTTTGTACAATGATGATATAATGAAAAAATGATTTAGCCTTTGATGCACTTCTATCTTTTGCTTTATAAAGAAGGTGACAGCAAAAGGAGCATTTTAGATCCACCGTTCAAGATTCATAAACGACGATAATTTTATCAACTCAGTCAAACAAAATACTAGAATATTTCAATGCAGCAATGCAAACAATATGATGTCAAGAGCCTTTATTTAATTACTAGCATCACACACATCAGATTATGCCTAAACAGGCACTAGATAGATACTGAGAGTCAAACTAATTAAAGAATGAATGATAGATTAGAGCATATCCATATATATGTATATGTGTGTGTACTTATGCATGTATCCACCCGTTCTGCGCATATTACTCCTGTGGACTTTCAAAAACCAAGAGAATGTAATCGTCCCAAGACAACGTTGTTCCCAAGTAAGAATAGCAAGCTGACCAGTACTGAGCAGATGAGCATCCACATCCATGTCTGCAATTTCCTCTTGCCTCTGTTTCGCAGAGGCGGGGGCAGCGGCTTTCTTTTGCTATAGTGTTGCTGCTTAGATGATAATGTTGGAGCTCGCTCGTCCTTCGCTTCAGGAATCTCAACAACTTCAGGAGTGGTGTTGGCAGCCAGTTGTGGTCCTTCATTGGTTTCTCTTGTTGCATCAGCCGATCCGGTTGCCTTTTTCTCCTTTAGTCTCTCTTTCTTTGCTCTCTTCTGCGTATAATTTCACAAGGAGGATAATCAAAAGATATGCAGTTTTCATGATAATTAGCATATGCAAACAAATGCCAGATCAGAAGTGTATCACTTATAATAACATGGTAAACATTACAAGAAAAAGTTTGAAATCAAACCTTTTCTTTGAGTTCCATTTCTCTTTGAGCTCTTATTTCGGCTAAAGCTTTTGCCTTCTCCACTTTCCTTCTTTTCCTTTCTTCTACTTCCTTTGCTTTTGCAATCTGCTCCAGTCGGATTTTTTCTTTCAAGTCCGATTCTTGTTGTTTCCTCCCGGCTTCTTGTTTCTTTTCTTCCTCTTCTTCTTCTTGCTTAATGGCCAACTCGTCTGTCATTCTCTTGTGCGCAGTTTCCTCGGTCTTTCTTCTCTCCCTTTCATCATCTTTCGTCTTGGATTCCTCAATGGAAACTGAAGCAGCAACATCCTCTGAGCTTCTTTTAGATGGTTTACTACGCGTGTCTGATTTGCTTGATATCTCCAGCTTCAAAGGTTTATCAGACTTTCCAGCAACCAGCAATTCGGCTCCTTTGTCTTGTTTTTTTTCTGAGATTCGTGTTGCGTCACTTTTCAATAAATGTATAGTTTCAGCATTCGATGCCATGCTTGGGGCATTGGGAAGTACAGTCGGTTCCTCATCTGGACCAAGTGACCTTCCATCAAGTGTGCCAAACCTTCTGACAGTGCTAAATTGGTTGGTGGTTACATAATGATTTCGGAACTCGTCACTTTTGTTCCATAATTCCATGAATATCTCAATCTGAAAGTAGATATCAAATGCTAAAGCTGATATATGCGCAACTTGACATATAAAAATCTAAATCTTATGCACACATACATGAATGGGTGTATACCTGATTATTGCAATGACTTCGAAGAGCCTCCTTATCACCTGATTTTGCAATGCTAGCTGCTGCCCTTGCATCATCTTTGTACTTGTAGAAGTGCATATTCTACATTGAAATTAAAGGGAGTTAGGACATGCTTCTAATGCAAAATTTTGATCACTTTATTCTCATGCAGGAACTTCTATATATTTTTAAAATGCATTTCTTAGGAAAAAAATATTTAACAAAAATAAGTCATTCGAAGTGGCAGTCACAATATCTAATCTATCCTACTGTTAATTAACTGCAATGCTAGCTTCTGGCAATTTATAAAAACACATGTAAAATGTCAATGTGATATCGAGAGAAAGCTAGTGCAGGACCAAGTCTCCGGGTCATATTATTGACAAATGGACTGTAGTTTCTTTTTCATTATGTCGACTGGAAAACATCTACACCATGCAGAGCACTGTTAATGTAAGTAAATACGTCCTATAAAGATAACACAATCTATTTTAACCTGCAAAGACTGCAAAGAAGTCTTCCACTGATAAATTTCCATATTTGTTTTAAAAGCATGAACATCTAGTTGGGATCTTTACTGAAATACGCATGACATGTGTTTAAAAGTCTACATTGAAACTATAGGGAGTAAGGACCAGCTTCTAATGCAAAATTTCGACCATTTTATTCTCGTGCAGGAACTTTTGCACATTTCAAACATGCGTTTCTCAGAGGAAAAATATAAATACAAGTAAGCCATTCGAAATAGCAGTCAGAACATGTAGTCCATCTTACAATTGACGCCAATGTTTTTATTGGGAGTTCTTTGATGCTTCTGGCAATGTATAAAAACATGTGCCAAATGCCAATTTGATATTGAAAGAAAGCTAGTGCGGGACCAAGTCTTTGGGTCATTAACATTGATAAATGGGACACATTCTTCTCCACTGTGGGCGGAAAAGGAAAACCACACCGTGCTGAACAGGGTCAACATGAATTCATGCTTCCTATAAGGATCACACAATCTATCTTCAACTGCATAGCCTTCAAGAAAGTCTTCCACTATAAACTTTCTATATTTGATGTCATAGAAAAACTTCCTATATTTGATTCAGAAGTACGAGCACCCTGTCTAAATCTTTACATTATACACATATGACCTGAAATAAGATACCGCATTACATTTTACACATATGACCTGTGTTTGGTAGGAACTTAGGACTCTTTTACCTAATAAGAATCCAAACTTGTAAACATATTTATTTTCGTTGAAAATATGAAAAGTTAAATATTGAATCAAATTGTAAAAGTATAAAACTGTGAAGTATAAAATAGAATCAAATCCGTAAAACTATGAAATTGAAACACATCAAGTGATATTGCATGCACCCATGCATGAGACTTTCGAGATTGCAGTAGTCAGAAATACCCAAAAAGTTAGGATTTTCCTATTGCTGAAGAAGTTCAAGCAACTGACATCTGAAATTTCTTCTCGTCTTCCTACATGTGTACGCTCCTCTGCCAAAGGTCCATGTTGGCTACTATATTTGTGTTGAAAAAGTTGGTCACTTGCTTAAAATAATCAGTAATAATAGCTTGTAATCCATGTGTATATATTGGTAAAGGATATGCGCGAGATCCCTAAAGATCCATCATTCAGCTTCAAAATATGATGACTTGACAAGTTTATCAGAAAAGAATCATAGTTAGACCTTTTCATTAAGCTCTTTTCTGAGACTTCTCAAATGCATGTATGCTGCTTGACGAAGTTCATCAGCAGCTCTATGCTGTGCTTGCAGGTTCCTGAGAATCAGGCATTCATCATCATATTTTTTCTTAGCGGCTTTTGCTTTCAGTTCTCTTTGGGATAGATCTTTCTTTAAACAATCCAGCTCTTGCATCAAGCGCTGTATAAAACACAATGCTCCAATAAAATAATATTAGTTTTTTTAAATAGAGGAAATAACAATAGTCACGAATACCTTTAAATGGTCTTCGATTTGGTCTTTCTGCTCATAAGCCTTCTGCATTTCAGCTTGTGGTGCCAGTTTAGAGGAAAGATCTTCACGCTTGTGCTTCAATTCTTTGATTTTTTGCAGCAACTGTTTTTCTTCTTTTAAAGGGATGGTTTCATGTTGCATTCGATGCTTTAAAGAATTCATCTGCATTGATCAAATCAATGAACCATTAATGAATGAAATAGAATAATAAAAATCTCAAGGCACAGGAACATGGGATGTATTGTACTCTGTCATCAGTATCATCGATAGAATGCACCAGTTCAATCATACTAGTTGTATCTCGAATGGCCCTTAATTCATGGTATTTGGCATCAATGGCTTGACGAGTTGCTCTTTCGTCCTTCCTCATATCCTCGACATCCTTCCACAGTTCCTCACAAACAAGCTAATATAATGACATGCAAGGCATAAATAAGAAAAATAATAAGAAATATTAATTCACTGTGAAGATTACAACGGTAAACACATCGAAGTAAATAATATAGCTCTGAACAGCAATACCTTTTTTCTCTGAATCATTATTCTAATGGCATCCCTATTTTGTGTTTTGTCTTCAACTAGCAACTGAGCTAGTTCAATTTGTGAAGCCAGCTTGTCATCTTGGTTTCTTCGCACTCGAACGATATAGAATCTCGAATCTTTTTCCATACCTTCAGTAACTTGTGGTGTTGTATGACCTGCACTATTCTCATTCGCATCTTCGATACAACAATCCTCCTTACTCACAACTTCGTTATCATCATCTTTACTAACACCCTGATCTTGACTACCAAATAAGTCCTGAGTTTCTTCATCAGTTTGAAAATTCTTCTTGGCCTCAGATCCAAGTTCCAAAGAAACAAGTGACTCTTTGGCTTCATAGTCTGTAGAATTTCTATCCATGCATTCTAGTATGGTGTCATCTATTTGTGCTGAGAAAATAGACTCATTTCGAGAAATGTCTTCCTCTGAGCTTTTTCCTGGTTCCCATTTAACTATGGTATCAAGAGATCTAGTAACCTCCTCAGGGGTGAGATGCATCTCCTCTATGACAACAACAGGTTCCTCTTTTTCTTGTCCAGCCAAATTTTCATCTTCATGTTGCTCTTCTTTCAATTTTTTGCAACATGGATCATGACCCTGAAGTTCGATAACAGCAGACACTGTTTGGTTTGCTAATTCCACAGTATTGGTGGCAGATGATTCTACACATTCACTAAAAGTAGTGACATTTGTGGCTTCATGTGCTGAACTGTCATCATTTAGGGCATTAGAAGCTACTGTGCCATCTGTGAATGCATAAACGCTTTCAGCTTCTGGAGCAAATTTCTCTGACGTAGATGAATTGACATAACACAAATCGTCAACAGATCTATTAGTCAAAACAAAATTATCTCCCAAGCAAGAAGCTTCACTAATTAGTTCGACACACCTAACCGGGTATGAACTAAGGTCATTGGCACAATTGCTGTCAGTATTCTCTATTTCATTATCGCAAGGCAATCTCAATCTGTGAGATGGAGATAGGTTTTGAAAACTTACCTGACTGCTCTGTTCAGAATCAATAGCAGCACAGATACTGGTATCAGGGATGTGCATAACTTCAAAGTGTTCAATATCAGCATTAACTTTTGCTTCGCTTTCTCCCTCCACATTCTTGTCCATTTTCAGTCCAAACTCAATTGATGGCTCATTTACTGGAGTTTCAATATCTTTGCCTGCCTTTGAAGGGAATTCCACAGTATCATTAAGATTTAGTTCTGGTGCATAATTAATCATCTCAACATCCAATGGACAATCTTTTTGTTCCTGGATGGTGGGATCCATGACTTCTATGCCCTCATCCTCCCTGTTTCTGAGATCCTCTGGATTTAATTCAGACATTTCTCGGGCCCCAACACTCAATTCTCTCACCATGTCTTCATCTTTTCCAGAACTACCTGTTTCCTCTTTGAGGGCCTGATCACCTAATGTCTGGAACCTTACAACAGTCTCGGCTTCTTCCTCTTCAGGTATATGATCAGAACGGGCACACAGTTCTTTGCTTCCGAGCACCTCGGGGAACGATTCTTCATTTGTCTTGGCTAGTACTGTTTCTAGTTCCTCCACCAACTTATCCCCCTCAATAGGGATATAGTCTAAATCAGATGAAGGTTTAGCATAATTGTCCTGCTCTTTTTCTGGTACTGTGACGGGCTTCTCCACGACCAACTCGGCATTTTTTGTTTCCTCAACCTTAAAGTTTGGAGGAGGGTTAATCTTATCATCCTCCTTTCTAAAAGGATCTTCATTGGATCGACCTGTGATACCAGCACTAGAATCAGTTAGTTCTCTTGAAATCTGATCGACATTACTTGACAATTCTCTGCTTTTCACAGCATCCGGGTACTGTTCATCTGTTACCACTCGAAGAATCCCTTCATCTTCTATTTTCACCTCATTTGAAGTCCAAGATTCAGAGGAAGGCCGTATAGCAATATCATCAGGCTCTTGGTCAGTAAGTCCACTGGAAAACTCGGATCTCGACTCTGCAAGTAATTGGAAGTCTACTTTATCATTTGTAGCATCTTTCAAATTCATTTCCTCTCCATGCTCCTCGTCTTTCAAGGACGGCCCCTGTTGCAATGCCAGTACTGTCACAGCTCCATTACCCTGTTCGGATTCTGTTTTTACATAATTTGTGGAACCATCAACTAGTTTTATCAAGGGCTCTTCCTGCAAGGTCCCCAATTCATAACTCGAATCAGTTTGCTTTTTAGGCAGTTGGCCATCATCAAGGTATGCTTCTCTGCTTGTTTTAACTGTATCTGAATACAATTCTTCATTTGTTACATCAAGAAGAGCCACTTCAGTTTCTACATTCTCCTCTTTCGAGAAGCAAGACTCTAAATTGGGCGAATGTTTGAAGCTATTATCAGTTTCAGCTTCAGAAGTCCCGCTGGTGATTGCAGGGGGCGCTATTTCAGCACTTTCGGGCTTTCCGGCCTTATCATCATTAGGATCTTCAGTGAGCTCATCTGCCTTCTTGCTGTCCTGTTCTGATAACGGTCCACTCCTTGGATCTACCATTTCTACCACAACTCCACATCCCAACTCATTGGCAGATTCTACACATGCCACTGAACCATAACCTGTAACTGCAGAGGCAAATTCCTGCGTCGCCACCAAACTGGGATCTGTTTGCTCCTCGGTCATCTGGGCATCAGTTAGATGCAGGTCTCTTGTTTCTACTATCTCTGTGCACAAATCCACACTTGTTTCACCTGGTGGACCAACTACTACTTTGTCCTCTTCCAAAGTGCAAGATCCAAGACTGGCATCGGTCAGTTGTTGGATGACAACAATAGGCTCTGCATTTGACTCCAATGTAGCATTGCCTTTTTCTTCAACAGAATCAACACTGTTATCTCCATCAGCTTGAACGTGGCCATCCATCATCCCATGATCCCCAGATGGCTCTTGATGAGATCTAACATCTAATTTATTCGCTTCTTCTTCTTTGCATGTTAGATATCTATCTTCAATTCTCTTGCGAAGATGAGCTTGGTCATCCGATGAATTTCTACCTGGGAGTACATTTTCCTTTATCTCTGCTCCTACAGCCTCTTCATCTACACTGGCATTACCTCCTCCGACGACCTCGATGAACGATTCGGAATTCTGACCGTCATTCTCGACACCGGATTCGTCTCCGCTCGGATCCGCACTCTCCACCACATGCAGATCCTCCATACTGCTCTCGTCCGATTCCCTCCGCTCCACGAACACATAACCCTCGCTATCATCCCTTTCGTCCGAATCCACGGCAGCGCCACGGTGGCTCCCGTGCCTCAGCACCCCCTCAAATTCGCTCCCTTCCCCCGCCATTGCCCCCAGGCACCTCGAGAAACACGAAAAACCCGCGCAAAACCTTCCCTTCTTCCAGATATCGCAGATCAATCCGGTAGAGATAGAATTCGAGTGATCAAATCTGGATCCGCAAACAGAACAGGAGGAAATTAAACGAAAAAAGAAGAGAAAACGGAGAATTGAGATCAATAATTTGAGAAGGAAACGCCCGAGGGATAGGAAATGCGACGGGTATTACCTCGGGAGCTCGTCGGAGGGATCTGAATTCCGGATGGGATCGGCGGAATCGAGCCCCCAGAGCTCCGGATCGGGATCGAGATCCACGAGGGGAGGGGGGCAAGCGGTTTAGGGTTCGTTGAGATCGCGAGAAGCGGAAGAGCTCCAGAGGACTTTCGGAGCTCTCCCTTCTCTCCTGGTCCTCTGTCTCTCCCTTCTCTCCTTCTCGTCTCCTCTCTCCAAACAAATTTGCGTGTTTTTTTCCTTTTTTTAATATAAAGGGAGAGAGATATATATTTCTTTACAGCAAGTCAATATTTAAAATGTTGGGCATATATCGTTTTTGGTACTTACAATTTGAAAAAACTTTGGATTTTTCCTTTATTCCCCGTCCTCGCTCGTAGTTGAGCTATCAGAGGTGGGCCCACCGCTCTAGTGTCCTCCCCAGTGTTTTTGAAATCGTACTGGATCGGTCGGTTCGATCGGTCCGACCGGTGAATCAGGCCTGGACCGGTCCGATTAATCGGTTTAGGTCGATTCGGTTCGATTATTTCAATTTTAGTTAACTCGTCCAGTTCAATCTATTTTTTGACCCGATTTAACCAAGTTCAACCGAAGTTGAACAACATTTAATTTTTAGATTATTTAAAAAATTTGTTGGTAGTGACATTGAACCCATGACCTTTGGTTATCTATTTCACACTTCTAACTAACTACACTAACACAACTTTTTGCATGTATTGGGTTTTAAAATAATTAAGCTATTACCATGTTATAGAGCATCTAGTCCAAATAATATATATATATATATATATATATATATATGATATGTATGATATTTGATGGTGTATAAGAAAAATACTTTATGTATAGTGTGAAATATATACATTATCTATGTATTTTATATATATATTTCAAAGTACATTTAAGTGTGTATATATATATTATTTCATTTCGATTTGATTAGCCTGTTCAACTACTTTTTTTCATCGGTCTTGTTTTATCCGGTTTTAAATAATGATGACGTCATCGTCCGGTTGAACCGGTTTGATTACATGATTCGACCCGATCCGATCATTTCAACAAGGTTTCCGATTCGATGTCCGATTCGGTTTCAAAAACCTTGGTCCTCCCTCGTTTCCATCTGATGGTGGTGGTTGGTTAACTTGGTTTGATATTATAAATAAACAAACTGAAGGGGTACTTGTTTCACTAATACGAAAAGGAGATGGGGGATGATCATCAAATGTCCAGAGTGTGGATCCCACCTCCTGTAATCTGGCGCGAAACTCTCGCAGCTTGGGAAGGTGTCGGTGCTTATTTCGCATGTGATGTGACCGTTGTGTTACTGCGGCTTACCGAAGTAAACCGTCGAAAAGTAACCATTTTCTGTTTTGCTCCACTGGGAGAGTCGTTCTAACTTCGTATGATGACCGTGTACTGCAGTATGATCGAGTGATGGAAATATTCGTCAACCTCTACGTGGCACTACGTTTGAATGTTGATCTCGAAGATTTACTCAGGAAGATGTCATAGGCTTCGAGTTCTTCTTCGGCTCTTTGGAAATTGATGTGTGACAAAAATGTCCATCCAAGAGGTACACCATGGATTCACCAACTTCCACTTCATTTTGTTTCAGTCCCCAGGATGAAAATGGACATGGATATCATATCCTAATGTTTCGAGTATCAAATTTAAAAAATTGCCACATTTTGAATATTTGGATCTGAAATCATATACGAAATACGAATATGCGTGACGATTGTAAGATATATTTGAATGTGGTTATGGAAACAATTATCGCTCTAAAATATGGATATGGATCTTGACAACTGAACGTAATAGTATACAATACATATAGAACAACATAAAACAATCTAAACCATAAAACAATACAATTATAAATATGATTCGCACAATACATATTAGGGATTTTTGCACCTATAACCTTAAGTAATTTCATAATAACATTCATAACTTTTAATAATCACGAATTACGTTCAAGACCCTGAATAAGTGTGGCGTCTTACATCCATAACCTTCCGTTACTTTACTTCATCAACTCAACTAAATAACTAGGTTAATCTAACCAATCAAAGATCTAACAGTTGGAATTAACCTAAATAAAAAATATCCCAGCGAGAGTCAATCATACGTGGCATGTCTTGTTGCGGGTTCCAGAGTGCCCCCCCTCCCGGGGGGGGGGGGTGCATAGGTGTGGGGAGAGTTTGCAGGGACCGAGGGGTTGCGGAGTTGCGGCGGCGGGAAGGGGGGAGGTGCTCGCAGAGGTGCGACGGGGGGAGGGAGGGCTTGGAGAGGTCGATGGCGACTGGGGGTGGGGTGGGGGGGGGGGAGTCGACCGAGGTGGGTGGTCGCGGTGGTTGCAGGCGGGGTCCGAGAGGGGCTTGTAGGGATCGGGAGGGGTGCGGGTGCTGGCTTGCAGATGTACGTGTGGGGGTGGGGGGAGGGTGTTGTAGGAGAGGTCTGTAGGGGAGCCTGCAGGCGGGGGAGGTGAGCCAGAGGCTCTTGCGTGTGACAGCCACCAGCCCTCCAAAATGATGGAGAGAGGTGATGGCATGCTTTGTAAATAAGAGTAAGTATTATGGGCAACTTTGTCCCTTTTACAGAAACCGTCGAATATAATAGGAATCTCAAACAGAACATAACACATGGTTATGTCATGTAAGAGTTAAGCATTACTCGGGGTTTCTCATGTAATTCACGATTATTCAAGGTTATGAATGTTATTACGAAATTAGTCAGAGTTATGGATGTAAAAATCCCTAAATATTAATGCTCTGACGTTGATAAGGATTTTTACGATAACCAAACCAGATGAATGCACGCTCCAATCCATGTAATCTGATCGACAAAAATAGATATCCAATTAAACTTTCCGGATTGCGTATCAAATATCTATGGCTCCATTTAGATGGGTGATCAAATCTGATACCCATTGGATACTCATCAATCCGTTGTCATCCCAACAATGCCCTTTGTGTAGTTCTTTTGGTCTTTATCCTCAATGAAACCTCCGCCTTCACGAGCAAAACCTAGAGGAGGTGTTAGTTGGAAGCTATCCACCCTGTGCGAAGAATGCATGAGACCCTTGCTTCTAGTCGAGTGATGAAAATCAATTCCTCCGGTGACATCCATGGTTGTTGAACCATGTTGCATCCCGCATTCTAGGTGCTGTTCGAGCTCCACACCTTGCCGGCATATCGAGAAAAGACCAGAAGCATCTTAGAGCTTCGTCCTCAGGCTTCGATTCCATCTCCCGATCTTCTTCACCGTATCCAGGTGATTCCCATTATTCTCCCCTTTCATATTTCTCCAATTTAATTACACACATATACCCTTTTAGATCAACATGATCACTCATCCATCTTCGCATCATACACCCCATCTTCACGCATCTCTTAGATTTTATCTTCCTCCCTTTACTCCATGTTAAAATCAACATCTCTTCCAAAAATAAGCAAGCTTCTAGAGAAATCTTTATGTTGGCTTCTTTGAGAAGCCACTTCTAATTTGGCTTCTTTGAGAATCTATTATTGGCTTACTTGAAAAGCTATTGTTGGCTTCCTTGAGAAGCAATCTCCAAAGTTGGCTTCTTTAAGAAGCCATCACTTGTTGTAGTGTACTCCATTGGTCTATATGAATAGGGCCCTTGAAGTTGGAGTGGAATCAACCACAAGAAGAATCAAGAGAGTTAGAGAGCCACTAAGTATATTAGAGATGAAAGTATAGAGAGCTTGAGTGTTGTATAGTTAGAGAGTCTAAGTAGTGATTGTATGTGAAGTAGTGTACATTTTGGGTGTTGTATTGTATAATGGTGAATTGTTAATGTATGTTGTTAGTGAGTCATTATATTGTCCTTGTAGTTAGGTTCGAACAACTGGTATCAGAGCCTTGTTAGGGTGCTAATTGGTAAGGGTACAGTCCCCACATTGTAGAAAACTAAGTCAATCCAGTTACAATAGAGGTCTCTAAATAAATTAGGGGATCCTCTGTCTGTGTGTTCGGTCAAGCCTTGAGTTTTGGTAAGGGGAAATTCTGTCCGTGTGCAGTCAGGGACTGTAATCGGGATAGGTCTAGGACCAACTTCGTTGGGCGAAGGAAAATATAGTTTCCCCAAAATTATGTTGAATCCTTTCAACTCTGTTTTGGGATCAAGAAGCTGAATGGGCACAACTATAGTTATTGGAGGACTTGCGTCAAATCTTATCTACAAGGACAGGATCTCTGGGAGATTGTTGGAGGAGATGATACAACACCACCACTAAAGGAGAATGCTGATGCCTTAAGGAAATGGAAGATCAAAGTCGGTAAGGCAATGTTCATATTAAAGACTATGATCAAGGAGGAAATGGTCGAGCATATCCAAGAAGCCACTACACTAAGGGAAGCATGGGATGCATTTGCTACATTATTCTCACGCAAGAATGATGTTTGACTTCAATTAATGGAGAATGACCTGATGTCTCTCGAACAAGGAGAGATGGTAGTCAATCAGTATTTCAACAAGGATGCTCTCTATGTCATGAAATCTCCCAATTAGATCCAAAATCAAAGATTAGTGAGTCATGAATGTGGGGGATCAACAATCATGGATTACGAACATAATATGATTCTCTCGTAACGACCATATCTGGTTGGTCTAAACAACCAACTCTCTTAGAGTTTGGAAGTCTCTTAGCAAATCAAGAGACTTTAGCCAATCAAATGGCTAGTCTGTCAGTAAAAGGTGGTGGAGAAGCACTGTTTAGTGCGCATAAATGAGGGAAGCTGAAGGAGCTGCATCAAAAAGACTCAGCTTCTCAGTGGAAGCAACATTCTTAGAGGAACTTCAAGACAGTGAGAACTCATATGGCCGATCACAAAGGTCAAATGATTCTTTGCAGAAAAAGAAAAATGGAGAATGCTTCAATTGCAGATGAACGAGACTGTAGAATCAAGGAAAAGATAATGCAAAACAATGTTGCAGTTTAAAACTATCACATAGAAGATCTTAGTGAAGAAGATTGGGAGCAACAAGCTTCGATGGTGATTATTGAATCAGAAGAAATGGTGTTGGCAACAACCTTGACCAAAGGCGTTGATTATGACAATGACTGGATTGTGGATTCCGGTTGCTCCAATCATATGACTGGAGATAAAAGCAAGCTCAACAACATGTACAAGTACAAAGGAGGATGAGTTGTTGTGATAGACAACAACTAAAAGCTACCAATATCCCATATTGGCACTACAACGATGGTGCCACACTTCAACTCCGATGAGGTGCAATTGGAGCACGTGTACCATGTACTGGGTATGAAGAAAAATTTTCTCTCCATGTATAGACTTACATCTGCAGGACGCTATGTGGTGTTCGGACTTGAGGACGTGCGAGTGTATCAGAACCTCAAGTTACCTGATACTGCCATCATGGAGGGAAGAAGAGTTGAGTCGATCTACGCTATGTCAGAAGAATCTACGTACGTAGATAAGACAAAGAAAAATGAGACTGTAGATATTTGGCATGCTAGGCTTGGACATGTGAGCTATCACAAGCTTAAGATAATGATGCAGAAATCAATGCTCAAGGGTCTCCCACAACTGGATGTACGAGAAGACACAATATGTGCTAGATGTCAGTTTGGTAAGGCCCATCAATTGCCTTACAAGGAGTCAAAATATCAAGCAAAGGAGCCATTGTAACTGATCCATTTAGATGTATTCAGACCAGTCAAGAATCCATCAATCAGTGGTAGGCGATATATGATGACATTCATCGATGATTACTCAAGGTACGTTTGGCTCTCCTTTCTCAAAGAAAAGTCTGATATTTTCTCTAAGTTCAAGGAATTTAGAGAGAAAGTTGAGAAAGAAATTGAAAGAAGGATCCAGTGCATGCAATCTGATAATGGTGGAGAATATATCTCGGAGGAATTCACCAATTACCTAAAGCAAGCTGGAATCAGAAGGAAACTAACATGTCCGAGCTTGCCACAACAAAATGGAGTAGCAGAAAGGAAAAATTGCCATCTTTTAGAAATCTGTCGAAGCTTATTGCATGTGAAGAGCATTCCGCAGAGATTTTAGGCAGAACGCATGAAGACAATAGCTGATGTAACTAATCGGCTACCTCAGGCAAGGTTGGGATTCTTCTCTCCTTTTGAGAAGCTAATAGGACTCAAGCCAACTGTAAGTCACTTTCGAGTATTTGAATATGTTTGTTATGTCTTCGCTCCTAACCACCTTCGTAGTAAGTTTGACAAAAATGCAGTATGATGTATTTTTGTCGGATATGATAATGAAATGAAAGGTTGGAGATGTTGTGATCCAGTCAATTGTAAGTGCTATGTATCAAGAAATGTTGTCTTTGATGAAGCATCATCATGGTGGCCATCTCAAGAAATTAGCTTACGAGATACAAAGACCTCAGAAGATCAACTAGAAGAAAGGCTTGAGGAGATCCAACAAGAAGATAAGACACCATACAAGATGGTGAGTCCTTGGAGGAATGGAATTCATCAGCCAACTATTGAAGAAGTTTGTCCTAGCCAACATGAGATCGAAGAGGCTCTGATTGTACCTCTAAGAAGAACCAGCAGACTTAGGAGGCCAAATCCCAAGTATGCAGATGCAATAGTCGCTCAAGAAGAAGCATCAAAAGAACCCTCTACATTTGAAGAGGCGTTTGGAAGCACTAAATGGAAACAAGCAATGGAGGAGGAAATGAAGGCTTTGCAAGAGAATCAGACTTGCGATCTTATACCAAAGCCTCTAGATGTGAATCCAACATCGTTCAAGTGGGTCTATAAAGTAAAGAACCTCCCTGACGGAACCGTAGACCGATATAAGGCTCGTCTAGTTGTCCAAGGATTCTCTCAGCAGTATGGGTTAGATTACGAGGAGACATTTAGCCCAGTCGCAAAAATGACTACGGTTAGAGTATTGCTAGCATTGACAACTAGAAAATCTTGGATGTTGTGGCAAATGGATGTAAAGAATGCATTCCTTCATGGAGAGCTAGATCAAAATATCTATATGGAGCAGCCAAGAGGATTCGAAGATAAAAGTCATCCTCAATATGTTTGCAAGCTAAGGAAGGCACTCTATGGTCTGAAGTAGGCACCTAGAACATGGTATATAATGATGGCAAAGTTTCTGCTGCAATGCAAGTATCAAGTTGCTCCATCGGATTCCAGTCTCTTTATAAAGATAAGAGATGAGAAATTGTCCATAGTACTTGTGTACGTGGATGACTTAATCATTACAGGAGATGATGTAGAAGAGATTAAGAGAATTCGGGATAATCTATTCATCAGATTCCAGATGAAAGAACTAGGTGAGCTCAAGCATTTTCCTGGCCTCGAAGTAAAGCGCACCAATGAAGGGATTCTTCTACATCAGCACAAGTATGCTAAGGATCATTTACAAAAATATGGTATGCTACACTGTAAGCCTACATCAACCCTAATGGAGGTAAGCACTAAACTTTGTGCAGACGAAGGAAAGGTATTAGAAGATATGACCATGTATAGGCAACTAGTTGGTAGCTTGATCTACCTAATCATTGAAGGATATTGAGAATCCTTAAGCGAATCACGGAAGCGTGTCGATCGCATCGTATGCAATCGGAGCAACTAGTCGCTAGATGCGACAGAAATTAAAATTTTTCAAAAAATTAAAGATGAAACCACATGATCACGAGAACACTTCTCGGATCGTTTCATCAAACCACAAGTATATGCAATACCTCTTGGAGCGTGGTTGTAATCGTGAGATCCCAAACAAGAGATCCTCCTGTCTTAAGTCCGATCCACGAAGAACGCACTTGCGGGCACGATGATGAGTCGCGTTCCTCCCGCAATCCTCGATGAAGATCTAAGCAATCAATCCCCTGATTTCGTCACACGAAATCCGCCGTCTTCCTTTAGAGCAAGCAGCCTCAAAGAAGAAGGAGATCCCCGAGTCGTCGAAGGCGAAGCCGAGAGTCTCTCTTTTCTCAACACAAGATGGACAACCATCTTTTGGAGGAGAGAAAGAGAGAGGGCGAGAATATGAGAGAGAGAGAGAGAGTTGTAAACTTCTACAACTCTTAAACATGTACCTAGAAAGGCTAGGTTAGCCCTCCTTATATATTAGTTTAGGATCCAATGGATCTCAATCCATGGGACACATAGATCCAACGGCCAAGTTGGTCTATGTATTAATCAATGGCTAAGATTGTTGTTGGGTAAAAACCAACAACATTAATTTATATTTAAATTAAATATATATTGCAACATTATCAACATTATTTAATTTAACATAAATTAATTAACACAAGATAATAGGATAATAATAAAAATGATGATAATTTACCCCCCCCCCCCCCCGAAAAATGGGGCGTCACCCATGACCAAGTCATGGGTGACGCCACCTCATCTTGGTGGTGTTTTATCCATCCTTTTTATTTAATCCAAATATATCGTTATTTGTTATGCAATATTATCCACTAAATTAATTCATAATTAACTAGTGAATATCCATTGCAAAATTATCCACCGAATTAATTCCAAATTAATTTGTGAATATTTCAATCATGCCATTGATAAATATGTGAATCATATTCACAACCCAAACTAATTTGTAAATTACATTTCTAATTAATTACTAAATGTGAATCCAATTCACATTAATAATTAACAAATGCTATTTACATAGTTTCTCTCTCTAATATATTATAAATCATATTTATAATATATGTGATTAATATGGATAGTGCTATCCACATTATTTATATCCATGATAATTAAATCACATTTAATCATCTTGGATCTCTTTTCTCATGTGCCCAAATAACATGAATCACATTCACGTTATTCATATCTTTGATAATTAAATCACATTTAATTATCTTAGATATCTCTTCTTATAATATGAATCAAATTCATATTATTCATGATAATTAAATCATATTTCATTATCCATTTTCTCGATGCTTGGATATGTAGTTCATCAAATGAATTATTCTTGAACCCTTTCAAGAATAATGTGCTTTCTCCGCAGATACCTGGAGATAAGGACATGGCAATTGTATTGTTCCACGTATATTGACTCGGATATTGAGATCTTATCTCAAATCCAGATCTTACGAACCTTCCACAGATGCTTGATTAAATCTAGACCGCAAATCTGATCTTCTCATTGCATCTGAATCTCATTCAGACCAATGTCCAACACTTGGACTAAGATCAGATTGCTTCTCTACTGGAAGGAGTCACTAAAATCCAGACCTGTTTCATTACTCCATCGGAATGGAAGCGTCATGGATATACAATCGTTTATGATCACATCACCCTCAGGTATTCCCAATACCTATACATCCTGCATACTAGAAGACCCATGGTCAACTCGAAGATCAAGATCAATTTTACACTGTCTTCTTCAGGGTTTGATCACTATGTTTCTCATTTGATCATTGGGATTTGGTATCGATCATATACTTTCCAAAAGCATATATCATACCTAGGTCTTGATCATATACTTTCCAAAAGTATATATCAAACCTACAAATTCAGTAAAGCTTCCAAAGCGAGAGGACCGTGTACAGAATTTGATTCTTCCCAATATCTCATGAGTGAGCTCATGTCTTCCGGTCAGTAATGAACCTGTATGATCCCTTTGAGAGATCGTATTACTCATATACCCTTATATGCACACCAGCTCGCCGGTGTATAGACCTTGGTTAGGCCGTCAAGCTATCGGTCTATCAAATGTACATACTCAGACATATAGCAATACATATGTCTCCGGTCAGAGGATGCGTGCCTATGCTATGGCAACATTCAACATAGGACTTAGGTTATCTTGATCTCGTTAAGTCAACTCTTTGACCTAACTAATCTGAGACCTCCGAATCTCTATTCCTATGCAGAGGACCCTGCATCAAGAGGTCGGTCAGATATCAACCTATGTGAGAAAGGATTGCCATCTCCTACTCAGGCTGGAGATCACATCTTAACAATCATTTGACGGTGCTTGATGAGTCCTCAATCTAACTCTTTAGATATTCATCTAAGCACCAGCCTCTATGATTCAATAATTGGAATCAATAGCTGTATGATCATTAAGATAGCTACGGTACATAACCCTAATTATACAGAGGGACCTATTATGCAAATTATTTATTCTTCATTTCAGATCAGGGAATGATATTCGCAATAACATTTATTGCATAATGGGCTCGCAGTGGGCTCACATATCCAACAATCTCCCACTAGCCCAAAGAGCCATTAATGGGCTAATCACTTAAACCACACTCATGTGACAATCATATGCTATTTAGAAAAATAGCTAGGTAAGTTGATTCAGTCCCTCTGTTCCCGCGAGACTACGCCAAGTCCTTTTACGGCACTTGCATATCCCTAGGTAACAGTGCTTGCATCCAATGCGAATGTTGCATCTTATGCAACCAATACTCAATCTAGTCAAAGCAGTTATAGTGTCCTTGACACTATTGCTCAATAACTATTATAACCAGTATTTCCATAATCCTTATCAGAATACCCTTATTCCGGGAGATCACTATCTCTCAAGGTATCCACAGTTAAGACCTTTTAGATCTCTATCTATAAAGTCTTAAGCTCTTTAAGATAAGACTTAGAGATCACCATCTCTAAAGCCTTGTCATCTTTGAAGATATCGTTATTACTGCAATCAAGTGTTCTTTCTCCATAGTAGGATTAGTAACAATTTACTACTCCCACTGCATGACAGATATCTGGCTTTTATACACATTTAGCATATACTTAGCTTCTCGTAACTGATGCACAAGTGCAAGCAGTTCTAGCATTCACTTCCTCAACTCTTTGAGGTGCTATCCCTTTAGGTAGGTCAGTACCAAATCTCAAGGGAAGGAAGCCTTTCTTGGAATTTCCAAGAATGGAATATGTCCAAGGTGTACTACAAATGTGACAGTCCCAATACCATCTTCTCTTTGCTTCTGAACAACTTCAGAACTAAGATCTAAGAGGTATTCTTGAGATCATATCTCAAGATATGGAATAGACAGTCCATAAAACACTTATTATCATCCTTATATCATTCCAAATGATTAGGAAATTATCTACATTTAGCACGATGAACACAATGGCACTCCCACTAAGCTTCACATGGTTCATCAAGATTCTATTTGAAATCATAACATTTATAATTTCATCAAATCTTATGTTCCATCTTCAAGAAGTTTATTTGAGTCCACAGATGGATTTCTTTAGCTTTCACACCTTACTTTCCCCAATCATGAAGCCCTGGGGCTACTTCATGTGAACATCCTCAGAGAGGTATTCTTAGAGGAATGCAATCTTGACTTACATATTAAAGATGCAATAGTCAAGTTGTGTAGCTAAGGTTAGCAATATTCTGATGATTTTAAGCATGATTGCCGAAGAGCAAGTCTCATCGCAAGCAATGTCTTCTCTTCCGATGTGTAGCTTATGGCTACGAACCGAGCTTTGAAGGTCTCTACCTTCTCATCAGGTTCCCTCTTCTCTTGAAGATCCATTTACACCTTTATGGGTCTGACCCATATAGGTGGATCCTCAAGGGTCCATATATAACATTTGTATATGAAGTCTACTTTAGACTTTATTGCTAATATCCATCTTTCCATGTCATGATCCTCAGGAGCTTCATCACATGAAGTCCGATCATTGTCAGACTTAACTGACACATGGAATACATCCTCAAATTCATTTGAAGAGGTATTAGTGCTTCATCTTTAATTTTCCCTTTTAGTTTCCGATTTCAGGAGCCCATCATCTTCTTAAGATCAAATGAGTTCCTACACTTTATTTTTGTCTTGATTCTCAAGAGTCTCAATATTCTAAGAATCATATTCTCAGAGATGAGATCTTTTAAGAATCTCAAGCTCATAAAGTAGGTATCCAATACCATCCTTTATTTTCTTAATGAAGTAGCACTCTCAAGTGCTAGATTCCAGCTTACATGTGTGGAACCTTATTAAGGATATATATTGTAGTCTCTACTACACATATATACCTGGAAACTAAGGGATAATTATGCTAAAAATCATCATTGATCAAATCATGTCACACATGATCCAATTGTATCTCCCTACAACTCCATTGAGTTTAGGTGTGTTAGGAGGATTGAGATAGAAATGATATTCATATCTTCATAAGGTATTCTTTGAATTCATCTAATAGGTACTTGCTACCTTGGTTAGATCAAATTCATTTAATCTTCCTTCAAACTTTGGTCTAAACCAAAATTGTGAAATCTTTGAACATTTCAAAGGTTTCTCAGGTAAAGAGAAGAAATCTCATGTCATACATAATCATCAATAGATATCACATATCCATAATGTTTACTATGATATAGAAGATCTACATACATCAATATGTATGAGATCTTGAATACCTCAACCTCTAACACCATTTCTAGAGAAGGGTGTATTGGACATTCTTTGAATACAATATTCACAAGTATGTAAGATTTGAAATTTTTGACATTCTTAAGTTTCATATCTTACTAGTCTATTGATCAAATCAACATATAAATGTCCAAGGCTTGATGCCATATCATTGTCAAATGATCTTCATCCTCCTATTGATCTTATAAGATTTGATTGTCAGTATTAGAAATCCTAATGAACCATTCATTAATTTTCTAATTTTATGGAGTCCACTAGATGTTAGATTACTATATGAATTATTTCCATCATAACTCTTTATGATAGTTCTATCTCAGAATTCATGTTTATTTCCAACATGTAGAAACAAACAATGAGTGTACTCTACTATCTAGGTCATAGAGACATTCTCCAAGACTAAAGGCTCTCCCACTGAGAATATGAAGTCTATCTATCCAACAGAGATTGCTGCAACAATTACAACAATATCCATGTAGATGACTGCTAAATCTTAAGATCAAATTTCTAATCTTCTAATATATATATATATATATATATGCAACCAATTGCAAATGTCATTAGAAGATTGGGATACAATTGTCAGACTTTATCTTATGAAATAAGAAAGTCAGAGTCAATGATTATATGTAGATTATTCTGATGCTCTATCTGAGTCCTTCACTAAGGATTTTAGACAGATTTGATAGTCATACTATCAACACATCAACTTATTGCAGTATTGACATTCATTCAACTCTTTGGATGTCATATGGAAGTCACATAAGTACAATCAACTCTTTGACTTTCCTTCTCACATGGGTCCAACCCATACTTCCACTGTGCTCTCTTCAACTATAAACAACCATTGTTCAAGACAAATAATCTCTTATATTGAATTCAAAAGATTTCAATACAAGAGCACTTCAACATTTATACATGCTTCATTAAATTCGTACAAAATGATTATTATGAAGATTTATGAATGACCTGAGTATAGATAGTAGAATGATGACACTCATCATATCTACATACAACTCAACTCTTAGAGACTTAGGTTCAGGTAGGTATTCAAACACTTTGAATACATCATCTCTTTCGAGCTACCATTCTGCATAATGCAGAGAACCATGTCAATCATGATTAAATGTCTAGAGCACATATGTATGCCACAACATCTTCTTAGATTTTATAAGGATTATTTGACAATTGCGATCATCATCGGCATGTCATTTCCAAAGTACACTCGACGAAAGATCAAGACTATAGAGACATACAAACCCTAAGGTGATGTCTTATTGTCTTATTTAATTATCACTCCTCATTATGTTGAGGGAACTTGCACACTGCAATCACATACATTATGTGTCCAATTGCAAGTACAATATCTGGATCATGAGTCCAATCCATGATATTTTACTGGTTATTATTGAGTATAACATTGAGTGGGTTTAATGAAGGATTATCTGAAATAAGAAATTTGCATAAGGGTATATATAATATATATACACATTTTACTTTGATTTAGGATTTTTTATATCAAAGTTGTCTTGCCTTGTCAACAATGAAAGTTCATTCCCTTAATCACTTTCAATGTAAGAAATATTCTTACCATCATATCTCTAGCAAGATCTGGAATCTCCTTTCCTATCTTCGTCACATCCCAATAATATGAGAACCCGCGACTCCGATAAAAAGAAGCAGGAACACATTCCGCCTTGCAAGTGTTGGACATGTGAGCCCACGGCGAGCCATTATGCAATAAATGTTATTGCAAATATCATTCCCTGATCTGAAATGAAGAATAAATAATTTACATAATAGGTCCCTCTGTACAATTAGGGTTATGTACCATGGCTGTCTTAATGATCATACAGCTGTTGATTCAATTATTGAATCATAGAGGCTGGTGTTTGGATGAATATCTAAAGGGTTAGATTGAGGACTCATCAAGCACCGTCAAATGATTGTTAAGATGTGATCTCCAGCCTGAGTAGGAGATGGCAATCCTTTCTCACATAGGCTGATATCTGACCGACCTCTTGATGCAGGTCCTCTGCATAGGAATAGAGATTCGGAGGTGTCAGATTAGTTAGGTCAAAGAGTTGACTTAACGAGATCGAGATAACCTAAGTCCTGTGTTGAATGCTGTCACAGCATAGGCACGCATCCTCTGACCGGAGACAGATGTATTGCTATATGTCTGAGTATGTACATTTGGCAGACCAATAGGTTGATGACCTAACCAAGGTCTATACACCGGCGTGCTGGTGTGCATATAAGGGCATATGAGTAATACGATCTCTCAAAGGGATCATACAGGTTCACTACTGAACCGGAAGACATGAGCTCACTCATGAGATATTGGGAAGAATCAAATTCCGTGCACGGTCGTCTCGCTTTGGAAGCTTGACTGAATTTGTAGGTTTGATATATACTTTTGGAAAGTATATGATCAAGACCTAGGTATGATATATGCTTTTGGAAAGTATATGATCGATACCAAATCCCAATGATCGAATGAGAAACTTGGTAATCAAACCCTGAAGAAGACAGTGTAAAATAGATCTTGATCTTCGGGTTGACCATGGGTCTTCCAGTATGCAGGATGTACAGGTATTGGGAATACCTGAGGGTGATGTGATCATAAACGATTGTATATCCATGACGCTTCCATTCCGAGGGAGTGATGAAACAGGTCTGGATTTTAGTGACTCCTTCCAGTAGAGAAGCAATCTGATCTTAGTCCAAGTGTTGGACATTGATCTGAATGTTCAGATTCAATGAGAAGATTAGATTTGCGGTCTTGATTTAATCAAGCATCTATGGGAGGTTCGTACGATCTGGATTTGAGATAATATCTCAATATCCAAGTCACTATACGTGGAATAATACAATCGCCCTGTCCTTATCTCCAAGTATCTGCGGAGAAAGCACATTATTCATGAAAGGGTTCAAGAATAATTCTTTTGATGAAATATCCAAGCAAGGACTTGATGATTAAATGAGATTTAATTATCAAGCTTAAATATGAATATGATTCATGTTGTGAAAATGATTATCTAAGATAATTAAATAGGATTTAATTATCGAGGATTAAGAGAATGTGGATAACACTATCCATGATATATGTGTGTTATAAATATGATTTATAATATACATATATAAGAGAGAGAATTTATGTAAATAGCATTTGTTAATTAATAATGTGGATTGGATTCACATTTATTAATTAATTGGAAATGCAATTTACTAATTAGTTTGGGTTGTGAATATGATTCACATAATATTCAATGGCATGATTGAAATATTCACAAATTAATTTGGAATTAATTTGGTGGATATTATTGCAATAATAGTTATTGCAATTTAATTAAGAAATAATAAAATAAATAAAAAGGAGACAAAATAAACCCCAATTTTAGGGAGGTTGGTTGACTCCATTTCATTTATAACATTATCTCTTAATTAGTTAATGTTAAATTAAATTATGTTGATAATGTTGCAACATTTTTTAATTTAAATTAATGTTGTTGGTTTTAACCAACAACAATCATAGCCATTGATTTAGCATGGACCAAGCATAGCCCTTGGATCCATGTGTCCCATGGATTGAGATTCATTGGATCCTAAACTAATATAAATAGAGGGCTAGGGTAGCCTTCCATGGTACATTATTCAGAGTTGTGCAAGGTTACAACTCTCTCTCTCTTTCTCATTCTCGCCCTCTCTCTCTTTCTCTTCTCCATTAAGTGGCCGTCCACTTTGTATTGAGAAAGGAGAGACTCTCGGCTTCTTCTTCGACGACTCGTGGATCTCCATCTTCTTTGGAGTTTCTTACTCTAAAGGAAGACGACGGATTTCGTTTGATGAAATCGGGGGAGCCATCGCTTGGATCTTCATCAAGGATTGCGGGAAGGAACGTGACTCATCATCGCGCCCGCAAGTGCGTTCTTCGTGGATCGGACTTAAGATAGGAGGATCTCTACTTTGGGATCTCGCGATCACAACCACGCTTCAAGAGGTATTCCTTGTACTTTGTGGTTTGATGAAACAATCCGAGAAGTGTTCTCGTGATCATGTGGTTTCATCTTTAAAGTTAAAAAATTTTAATTTCCGCTGCATCTAGCATCTAGTACGACTAGTTGCTCCGATTGCATACGATGCGATCGACATGCTTTCGTGATGCACTTAAGGATTCTCAATATCCTTCAAGTGGTATCAGAGCCATAGGTCGCATAAGGTTTTGGATATGATCCATACACCTTAGACGATTTGGTTCTTGAAAGGGTTGCGAAATTTTTGCTGCATTTCAATTTTCGCACCTCTGTATAATTGAATTTTTCGGCACTGTTTAAAATGTTTAAACACGAAATTTTCAATTGGATTTTGTTCCCCATTAAACAAGGAAACCATAGGACTTGAGTTTACTAAATTTGGACTTTATTTGCTCAAGATATGGCTTTTTGAATATGACTATATTCACTGTTGCGGGAACTGCGGATTTGAACGTAATTAATGAGATGATTACGTTTTTAATCCGCCTTGAAATGCGTGAATTATCACTTGGGTTCTTTAATAAATCAAATAGGCAATCTTTGGAAACTGAGTTTGAATTTTTTGGATTTAAATTGATCAAGATAAGTTAATTTTAGTGATTGGGGGTCACTGCTGGAAATTAACATTTTTGATCTTGAACCTTGTGATATGTCATTCAATTATCATGATGAAAATTAATTGTTAATTTTCTGGAATAATTAGTGATAAATATTTGTGAAATATTTAAAGAGATAATTATTTCATTGAATGACACTTGCCCAAACCACAATGATGAGATATTAGATCTTGATCATTGTTTCATCAACAAACATTGATTTCATGAAAACCATAGTTTATCCTACAATTGTTGTAGGACAACTTTTACATGAAAAACCCTTTTGCTTGAATAGGATTGGGGATTTGTCTAGCAAATCTCCTTATAATCAAAAATGTTTTGATTTATATTATATGGTATAATTGCGGTTGAAAAACCGATGAACATCTCAAAGTACATGATGGTCTATCTGGTATTATCCTTTCCCGAGGCGGATGTGGTGCCTAGTCGGAGAGCATTGGGGTAGCGGGTTGCAACGTATGTGGTCCGTCTCACTCTCGTCGGTACTGGCCATGACAACGGGTAGGGACTGTATAATATCGGAGACAGACAACGTGTATTTTTCTAATTATTAAAATTCGAATAATACGTACTTTGAGTATATACCTACTATTCAAGTAAAAGACATGTTTGTTGATTGATGTTTGGATTGATGATTAATTTAATGTGATTAAATTAATTATGTCCAATAAATACTCTATTATGAATAGATGTGTATTTCCCTTGGAAGAATTAATTATGTGAATATGATTCACGATAATTAATTACAATTTGAATATGAGGTGGAGGATCACATAAGTGACATCCATGGTCTCCCGTCAAGGCAAAGGATTTCGTCGCCAGTTGTTGTATATAGGAGACGCCTGTCCGAAGTGACAGATCCTGTATATGATTTAATTGGATTGGGTTCTTTGCTTCTCGAAAGAGTAAGGCCGTATACGTAGTGACCCCAATATCGGGTCCTCATATTATTGGGGCGATATTGGATTGCGTATAGCGAGTATTAAGCCTGTTGACGGTTGGTTCAATTAATGACGGGTCAACATCATCTTAGGGGAGGTGGGCCCGGGTGTTAAAGACCGAATTGGGAGATGCAAGTTGGACTTGCAAGGCAGAATGTGTTCCCGCTTCTTTTTATCCGAGTTGTAGGTTCTCATATTATTGGGATGCAACAAAGATAGGAAAGGAGATCCCAGATCTTGCTAGAGATATAATGGTAAGAATATCTCTTACATTGAAAGTAATTAAGGGAATGAACTTTCAGTGTTGACAAGGCAAGACAACTTTGATATAAAAATTCCTAAATCAAAGTAAAATATGTATATAATATATATACCCTTATGCAAATTTCTTATTTCAGATAATCCTTCATTAAACCCACTCAATGTTATACTCAATAATAACCAGTAAAATATCTTGGATTGGACTCATGATCCAGATATTGTACTTGCAATTGGACACATAATGTATGTGGTTGCAGTGTGCAAGTCCCCTCAACATAATGAGGAAGGGCAATTAAATAAGACAATAAGACATCACCTTAGGGTTTGTATGTCTCTATGTTCTTGATCTTTCATCGAGTGTACTTTGGAAGTGACATGTCGATGGTGATCGTAATTGTCGAATAATCCTTATAAAATAAAAGAAGATATTTTGGCATACATATGTGCTCTAGACATTTAATCATGAATGACATGGTTCTCTGCATTATGCAGAATGGTGGCTCGAAAGAGATGATGTATTCAAAATGTTTGAATACCTACCTGAACCTAAGTCTCTAAGAGTTAAGATGTATGAAGATATGATGAGTGTCATCATTCTATTATCTATACTCTAGTCATTCATGAAGCTTCATGATATTCATATTGTATGAATTTAATGAAGCATGTATAAATGTTGAAATGCTCTTGTATTGAAATCCTTAGAATTCAACATAAGAGATTCTTTGTCTTCAACAATGGTTGTTTATAGATGAAGAGAGTGCAGTGGAAGCATGGGTCGGACCCGAGTAAGAAGGAAAGTCAAAGAGTTGACCTACTTCTGTGACTTCCATATGACATCCAAAGAGTTGGATGAATGCCAATACTGCAATATGTTGATGTGTTGATAGTATGACTATCAAGTCTGTCTAAATTCCTTAGTGAAGGACTCAGATAGAGCATCGGAATAATATACATAAACCATTGACTCTGACTTTCTTATTTCATAAGATAAAGTCTGACAATTGTATCCCAATCTTCTAATGACAATTGCAATTGGTTGCATATACATATTAGAAGATTAGAAATTTGATCTTAAGGTTTAGTAGTCATCTACATGGATATTGCTGTAATTGTTGCAGCAGTCTCTGTTGGATAGATGGACTTCATATTCTCAGTGGGAGAGCCCTTAGTCTTAGAGAATGTCTCTATGACCTAGATATTAGAATACCCCATTGTTTGTTTCTAAATGTTGGAAATAAACATGAATTCTGAGATAGAACTATCATAAAAAGGTTATGATAGATATATTTCAGATAGTAATCTAACATCTAGTGGACTCCACAAAATTAGAAAATTAATGAATGTTTCATTAAGATTTCTAACACTGAAAATTAAACCTTGATAGATCAATAGGAGGATGAAGATCATTTGACAATGATCTGACGTCGAGTCTTGGACATATTGTTGGAAATGCGAGCCCACGACGAGCCATTATGCAATAAATGTTATTGCAATTCACTCCTTAATCTGAAATGAAGAATGAATAATTTGCATAATAGGTCCCTTAGTACAATTAGGGTTATGTACCATGGCCATCTTGATGATCATACAACTGTTGATTCAACTATTGAATTATAGAGGCTGGTGCTTGGATGAATATCTAAAGAGTTAGATTGAGGACTCATCAAGCACCGTCAAATGATTGTTAAGAGATGATCTCCAGCCTGAGTAGGAGATGGCAATCCTTATCTCTGAAGGCTGATATCTGACCGACCTCTTGATGCAGGTCCTCTGCATAGGAATAGAGATTCAGAGGTGTCAGATTAGTTAGGTCAAAGAGTTGACTTAACAAGATCGAGATAACCAAAGTCCTATATCGTATGCTGTCAGGATATAGGCACGCATCCTCTAACCGGAGACAGATGTGTTGCTATATGTCTAAGTATGTATATTTGGCAGACCAATAGGTTGATGACCTAATCAAGGTCTACAGACTGGCGCGCTGGTGTGCATATAAGGGCATATGAGTAATACGATCTCTCAAAGGGATCATACAGGTTCAGTTACTAAACCGGAAGACATGAGCTCACTCATGAGATATTGGGAAGAATCAAATTCCGTGCGCACGGTCGTCTCGCTTTGGAAGCTTGACTGAATTTGTAGGTTTGATATATACTTTTGGAAAGTATATGATCAAGACCTAGGTATGATATATGCTTTTGGAAAGTATATGATCGATACCGACTCCCAATGATCGAATGAGAAACTTACTGATAAAACCATGAAGTAGATAGTATAAAGTTGATCGAATACTTCGGGTTTAGTCTGAGTCTTTCAGTATGCAGGATGTACATGTATTGGGAATACCTGAGGGTGATGTGATCATAAACGATTGTATAACCATGACGCTTCCATTCCTAGGGAGTGATGAAACGGGTCTGGATTTTAGTGACTCCTCTCATTAGAGAAGTGATCTGATCTTGGTCCAAGTGTTGGACATTGATCTGAATATGATTCAGATACAATGAGAAGATTAGATTTACGGTCTTGATTTAATCAAGCATCTATGGGAGGCCCGCGATCTGGATTTGAGATACGATCTCAATATCCATGTCACTATACGTGGAACAATACAATCGCCCTGTCCTTATCTCCAAGTATCTGCGGAGAAAGCGCATTATCCTTGAAGGAGTTCATGGATAATTCTATTGTTGATATATGTATCCGAGCATTGAGAAAATGGATAATTAAATGTGATTTAATTATCATGAGTAATATGAATTTGATTCATATTATAAAGAGAGTTATCTTAGATAATTAAATGAGATTTAATTATCAAAGATGTAAATAATGTGAATGTGATTCATATTATTTGGACACAAGAGAATAGAGATCCAAGATGATTAAATATGATTTAATTATCATGGATATGAATAATGTGGATAGCAATATCCATATTAGTCATATATATTATAAATGTGATTTATAATATATAAGAGAGAGCTATTTGTAATTTACATTTGTTAATTAAATGTTAATGTGAATTGGATTCACATTGGACATCAAATTGAAAATGTAATTTACATTTTGTTTTGGGTTGTGAATGTGATTCACAATTTTTCAATGGCATGATTGCAATGTTCACAAAATAAATTGGATTTATTTTTTGTGAAATAATTTGCAACAAAAGTTGTTGCAAATAATGGAGATTACATAAAAGGTGAAATAGCCACCTTCCTAATGGAGGAGGGTGGATGGCCACCACTCCCATTAGGAAAGGGAGGCCGTCCCCCCTCTCCACATGGAAGGAGGCTTTCTCTCCTTTCATTATCTCCATGTATTGATGATTTAATTTTGTAATTAAATTGTGTTGATTTATCAACATATATTTAATTTAAATTAAATTAATTGTTGTTGTATTTTTAGCAACAAATCATGACCATTGAAAGAAACACAAATTGATGTGGACCATTGGATTTGTGTTGACACATGGATTGAGATCCATGGATCCCAAAACCCTATAAAAGGAGAGGCACCCCATTGCTCTTCTTGACACATAAGTTGAGGCAACAAATCTCTCTCTCTCTCTCATTCTCTCTACACGTCCTCTCTCCATCTCTCTCATGTGGCCGTCCACCATGGATGCCCTAGAGAGGTTCTCCATCGCCGCGGCATCGTCGTTATGCTGCCCGATGGTTTGCTCGTGGATCTCCGTCTCCTTCGGTGCGCCCCGCTCGTGAAGAAGACATCGGAACTCGTGTGTCGAGATCAGGAGATCCGCCGCTTGGATCATCAACATGGATTGCGAGAAGCACGCGGTTCATCCCCGCGCTCGCAAGCGTCTCCTCCGACGGATCGGACTTGAGACAGGAGGTCTCTTCGTTCAGAGACTTGATCGCAACCACGCTTCAAGAGGTAAACCTAATACTTGGTTGTGGTTTAGACGAAACGATCCGAGAAGTGTTCTTGGATCATGTGGTTTCGTCACATGAAAATTTTTTAATTTCCGCTGCATAGAACAACTAGTGCGACTAGTCGTTCTTCGTCGTATTCGATACGACGATCACGCTTCCGTGATGCGCTTGAGGATCTAACCATATCCTTCAAGTGGTATCAGAGCCTTAGGTCGGTGTTTTTGGATACGATCCATAAACCGAGGACGACATGGGTTCATTAGGGTTTGCGAAAGTTTTCTTGCATTTCATTTTCGCATCTCTGTTTTGATATTATTTTCGGCACTGTTTAAATTGTTTAAACACGAAAATAATATTTGGATTTTATTCCCCATTAAATAAGGAAACCGTAGGATCTGAGTTTGCGTGATTTCGATTCCGTTTGCTCTAGATATGCTCATTTTAGTGAACATGTATCCACTGTTTCGGGGACTGCGGATCATGACGTAATTAAGATGTTAATTGCGGAGTTGATACGCCTTGAAATACGTGCAAATCACTTGAGTTCTGTTGTAAATCAAGTTAGCAAACTTTACAAATTTACTTTGCTTAATTTGGATTTAAATTGATTGAGATATGATATTTTTAGTAAGTGAGGGTCACTGCTGAAAATACTTTCCTAATCAAGAACCTAGTGATTGTCATTTAATTAATTAGTGAAATTAAATTGTTTAATTTCCTGGAATAATTATGCATAAATATTTGTGAAATATTTAATGATAATTATGTCCTTAAATGACTTTGCCCTAACCAACAAATGATTAGATGTGATCTAGATCAAGATTGGTTACATGATCTACATGATCAACATTCCAACAAACATGTTGCTTGAATAGGACTTGGGATTTGTTTAGCAAATCTCATTATAATGTTAATCAAAAATGTTTTGATTATTAATATATGGTACAATTTCGGTTGAAGAACCGATGATCATCTCAAGTACAAATTAATCAATTTGGCATTATCCTTTCCCGAGGCGGATATGGTGCCTAGTCGGAGAGCATTGGGGTTGCGGGTTGCAACGTATGTGGTCCGTCCCACTCTCGTCGGTACTGGCCATGACAGCGGGTAGGGCCGGGATAATGTCCGAGGGATTAAGATGTATTTTTCTAATTATTAAAATTCGAAATAATACGTATTTGAGATAATACCATTATTCAAGTAACTATTAAAATGTTTGTTGGATATTAATTGGACCATTAATTTAATATAATTAGATTAATTGGAATCCAATTAAGAATGAAATACTCTAATTTGATTAGAGTTAATAATTCCCTTGGAAGAATTAATTATGTGAATGTGATTCACGATAATTAATAAAAATTTGAATATGAGGTGGAGGATCACATAAGTGACATCCATGGTCTCCCGTCAAGGCGAAGGGTTCCGTCACCAGGGATTGTATGTGGGAGACGCCTGTCCGAAGTGACAGCTCCTGTATGCAAGCGCATCTGGATCGGGCTCTTTGCCTCTCGAAAGAGTAAGGCCGTATACGTAGTGACCCCAATATCGGATCCTCATATTATTGGGGCGATATTGGATTGCGTATAACGAGTACTATTCCTGTTGACGGTTGGTTCAATTAACGACGGGTCAACATCGCCTTAGGGGTGGTGGGCTCGGGTGTTAAAGACCGAATTGGGAAATGCAAGTTGGACTTGCAAAGCGGAATGTGTTCCCGCTTCTTTTTTTCCGAGTTGCAGATTCTCATATTATTGGGATGCAACAAAGATAAGGAAGGAGATCCCAGATCTTGTTGAGATATAATGGTAAGTATATCTCTTACATTGAAAGTGATTAAGGGAATGAACTTTCAGTGTTGACAAGACAAGACAACTTTGATATAAAAATCGTAAATCAAAGTAATATATATATATATATTTATATATTTATGCAAATTTATTATTTCAGATTATCCTTCATTAAAACCCACTCAATGATATACTCAATAATAACCAGTAAAATATCATGGATTGGACTCATGATCCAGATATTGTACTTGCAATTGGACACATAATGTATGTGGTTGCAATGAGCAAGTTTCCTCATAATAATGAGGAATGACAATTAAATAGATAATGAGACTACAACCCTAGGGTTTGTATGTCTCTATAGTCTTGATCTCTCATCGGATGTACTTTGGAAGTGACATGTCGATGATGATCGCAATTGTCAAATAATCCTTATAAAATTAATGAAGATATTCTGGCATACATATGTGCTCTTGACATTTAACATGAATGAGATGGTTCACTGCATCATGCAGAATGGTGGCTCTATAAGAGATGATGTATTCAAATTGTTTGAGTACCTACCTGAACCTATGTTTTAAGAGTTTAGATGGATGAAGATGATGAGTGTCATCATTCTACTATCTATACTCTGGTCATTCATGAAGCTTCATAATAATCATATTGTATGAATTTAATGAAGCATGTATAAATGTTGAAATGCTCTTACATAAGAGATCCTTAGTCTTAAGCAATGGTTGCTTATAGATAAAGGGAGCGCAGTGGAAGCATGGGTTGGACCCGAGTAAGAAGTATGGTCAAAGAGTTGACTATACATCTATGACTTCCATATGTCATCCAAAGAGTTGGATGAATGCCAATACTGCAATAAGTTGATGTGTTGATAGTATGACTATCAAGTCTATCTGGAATCTTTAGAGAAGGACTCGGATGGAGCATCAGATTAATCTACATAAATCATTGATAAGATAAAGTCAAATAATTGTATCTCAATCTTCTGATGACATTTGCAATAGGTTGCATATGTTTTAGAAGACTGGAAAATTTGATCTTAAAGGTTTATAGTTATCCACATGGATATTGATGCAATTGTTGCAACAATCTCTGTTGGATTGATAGACTTGTTAATTTCAGTGGGAGAGTCCTTAGTCTTAGAGAATGTCTCTATGACCTAGATATAAGAATACACTCATTGTTTGTTTCTAAATGTTAGAAATGAACATGAATCTGAGATAGAACTATCATAAAGAGTTATGGTGTATATATTTCAGATAGTAATCTAATAATCTAGTGGACTTCACTAAATTAGAAAATTAATGAATGGTTCATTAACATTTCTAAATACTGAAATTAAACCTTAAGATCAATAGGAGGATGAAGATCATTTGACAATGATCTAGCATCAAGCCTTGGACATTTGTCTATTGATTTGATCAATAGACTAGTAAGAGATGAAACTTTAGAATGTCTAAAATTTCAAAACTTACATACTTATGAATATTGTATTCAAAGTAGAATGTCCAATACACCCTTCTTAGAGAAAGGTGTAAGATGCCAAGGTATTCAGGATCTCATACATATTGATGTATGTAGATCATCTATATCATAGTAAACATTGTGGATATGTGATATCTATCGATGATTATGTATGATATGAGATTTCTTCTCTTCACCTAAGAAACCTTTGAAATGTTCAAAGATTTCCTTATTTTTGGTTTAGAACCAAAGTTTGAAGGAAGATAAAATGAATTTGATCTAATCTAGGTAGCAAGTACCTGTTAGATAAATTCAAAGAATACCTTATAGAAATGAATATCATTTCTATCTCAATCCTCCTAACACACCTTAACTCAATAGAGTTATAGGCAGATACAATTGGATCATGTGTGACATGATCTTATCAATGATGAATCTTAGCATAATTATCCCTTAGTTTCCAGGTATATATGTGTAGTAGAGACTACAATGTATATCCTTAATAAGGTTCCATGCAAGATGGAATCTAGCACTTGAGAGTGCTGCTTCATTAGGAAAATAAAGGATGGTATTGGATACCTACTTTATGACCTTGAGATTCTTGAAATATCTCATCTCTGAGAATGTGATTCTTGGAGGTTGAGACTCTTGAGAATCAAGATAAAATGAAGTGTAGGAACTCATTTAATCTTGAAAAGATAATGAGGCTCCTAAAATTGGAAACTAAAAGGATAATTGAAGATGAAACACTAAAACCTCTTCAAATAAGTTTGAGGATGGATTCCATGTGTCAGAGAAATCTGACAATGATCGAACTTCATGTGATGAAGCTTCTGAAGATCATAGCATGGATAGATGGATGTTAGCAATAAAAGTCTAATGTAGACTTCATATGCAAGTGTTGTATATGGACCCTCGTGGATCCACCTATATGGGTAAAGCCTGTAAAGGTGTAAATGGATCTTCAAAAGAAAGGGAACCTGATGAGAAGGTACATACCTTCAAAGCATAGTTCGTAGCAATGAGCTACACATGGAAGAGAAGACATTGCTTGCAATGAGACTTGCTTTTCGGTGAACATGCTTAAAATCATCAGAATATTGCTAACCTTAGCTACACAACTTGACTATTGCATCTTCAAGATGTAAGTCCAGATTGCATTCCTCTATGAATATCTCTCTGAGGATATTCACATGAAGTAGCCCCAGGGCTTCATGGTTGAGGAAAGCAAGGTGTGCAAGATAAGGAATCCATCTATGGACTCAAATAAGCTTCTTGAAGTTGGACCATAAGATTTGATGGAATTATAATTGTTATGATTCCAGATAGAATCTTGATGAGCCATGTGAAGCTTAGTGGGAGTGCCTTTGTGTTCATCTTGCTGAATGTAGATGATATCCAGATCATTTAAAATGATATAAGGATAATAATAAGTGTTTTATTCTCTGATTATTCCATATCTTGAAAAATGATTTCAAAGATACCTCTTAGATCTTAGTTCTGAAGTTGTTCAGAAGCCAAGACAAGAGGATAATTGGACTGTCACATTTGTAGTATACCTTGGACATATTCTATTCATAGAAATTCCAAGAAAGGCTTCTAACCCTTAAGATATGGTACTGACCTATCTTAAGGGATAACACCTCAAAGAGTTGAGGAAGTAAATGCTACAACTACTTGCACTTGTGCATTAGTTACGAGAAGCTGAGTGTATGCTAGAGTGTACAAATACCAGATGTCTGTCATGCAGTGGGAGTAGTAAATTGTTACTAATCCTACTGTAGAGATAAAACACTTGATTGCAGTAATAACAAAATCTTCATAGATGAGGAGATTTTTGAGATAGTAACCTCAAAGTCTTATCTTCAAAAGTTTAAGACCATGTAGATAGTGATCTATAAAGGTCTAAACTTTAGATACCTTAGGAGATAGAGATCTCCGGGAATGAAGGTATTCTAATAAGGATTATGGGGATACTGGTTATGATGTCAGGGACAATGTAACCAACTAGATTGAGTATTGGTTGCATGAGATGCAACATTCGCATTAGATGCGAGCACTGTTACTGGGGATATGCAAGTGCCGTAAAAGGACTTGGCATAGTCTCGCGGGAACAGAGTGACTGATCAGCTTACCTAGCTATTTTCTAAATAGCCTATGATTGTCACATGAGTGCGGGTTTAAATGATTAGACCATTAATGGCTCTTTGGGTTAGTGGGAGATTGTTGGAAATGCGAGCCCACGGCGAGCCATTATGCAATAAATGTTATTGCAATTCACTCCTTAATCTGAAATGAAGAATGAATAATTTGCATAATAGGTCCCTTAGTACAATTAGGGTTATGTACCATGGCCATCTTGATGATCATATAGCTGTTGATTCAACTATTGAATTATAGAGGCTGGTGCTTGGATGAATATCTAAAGAGTTAGATTGAGGACTCATCCAGCACCGTCAAATGATTGTTAAGAGATGATCTCCAGCCTGAGTAGGAGATGGCAATCCTTATCTCTGAAGGCTGATATCTGACCGACCTCTTGATGCAGGTCCTCTGCATAGGAATAGAGATTCGGAGGTGTCAGATTAGTTAGGTCAAAGAGTTGACTTAACAAGATCGAGATAACCAAAGTCCTATATCGTATGCTGTCAGGATATAGGCACGCATCCTCTGACCGGAGACAGATGTGTTGCTATATGTCTAAGTATGTACATTTGGCAGACCAATAGGTTGATGACCTAATCAAGGTCTACACACCGGCGCGCTGGTGTGCAAATAAGGGCATATGAGTAATACGATCTCTCAAAGGGATCATACAGGTTCAGTTACTAAACCGGAAGACATGAGCTCACTCATGAGATATTGGGAAGAATCAAATTCCGTGCGCACGGTCGTCTCGCTTTGGAAGCTTGACTGAATTTGTAGGTTTGATATATACTTTTGGAAAGTATATGATCAAGACCTAGGTATGATATATGCTTTTGGAAAGTATATGATCGATACCGACTCCCAATGATCGAATGAGAAACTTACTGATAAAACCATGAAGTAGACAGTATAAAGTTGATCGAATACTTCGGGTTTAGTCTGAGTCTTCCAGTATGCAGGATGTACAGGTATTGGGAATACCTGAGGGTGATGTGATCATAAACGATTGTATAACCATGACGCTTCCATTCCTAGGGAGTGATGAAACGGGTCTGGATTTTAGTGACTCCTCTCATTAGAGAAGTGATCTGATCTTGGTCCAAGTGTTGGACATTGATCTGAATATGATTCAGATACAATGAGAAGATTAGATTTACGGTCTTGATTTAATCAAGCATCTATGGGAGGCCCGCGATCTGGATTTGAGATACGATCTCAATATCCATGTCACTATACGTGGAACAATACAATCGCCCTGTCCTTATCTCCAAGTATCTGCGGAGAAAGCGCATTATCCTTGAAGGAGTTCATGGATAATTCTATTGTTGATATATGTATCCGAGCATTGAGAAAATGGATAATTAAATGTGATTTAATTATCATGAGTAATATGAATTTGATTCATATTATAAAGAGAGTTATCTTAGATAATTAAATGAGATTTAATTATCAAAGATGTAAATAATGTGAATGTGATTCATATTATTTGGACACAAGAGAATAGAGATCCAAGATGATTAAATATGATTTAATTATCATGGATATGAATAATGTGGATAGCAATATCCATATTAGTCATATATATTATAAATGTGATTTATAATATATAAGAGAGAGCTATTTGTAATTTACATTTGTTAATTAAATGTTAATGTGAATTGGATTCACATTGGACATCAAATTGAAAATGTAATTTACATTTTGTTTTGGGTTGTGAATGTGATTCACAATTTTTCAATGGCATGATTGCAATGTTCACAAAATAAATTGGATTTATTTTTTGTGAAATAATTTGCAACAAAAGTTGTTGCAAATAATGGAGATTACATAAAAGGTGAAATAGCCACCTTCCTAATGGAGGAGGGTGGATGGCCACCACTCCCATTAGGAAAGGGAGGCCGTCCCCCCTCTCCACATGGAAGGAGGCTTTCTCTCCTTTCATTATCTCCATGTATTGATGATTTAATTTTGTAATTAAATTGTGTTGATTTATCAACATATATTTAATTTAAATTAAATTAATTGTTGTTGTGTTTTTAGCAACAAGTCATGACCATTGAAAGAAACACAAATTGATGTGGACCATTGGATTTGTGTTGACACATGGATTGAGATCCATGGATCCCAAAACCCTATAAAAGGAGAGGCACCCCATTGCTCTTCTTGACACATAAGTTGAGGCAACAAATCTCTCTCTCTCTCTCATTCTCTCTACACGTCCTCTCTCCATCTCTCTCATGTGGCCGTCCACCATGGATGCCCTAGAGAGGTTCTCCATCGCCGCGGTATCGTCGTTATGCTGCCCGATGGTTTGCTCGTGGATCTCCGTCTCCTTCGGTGCACCCCGCTCGTGAAGAAGACATCGGAACTCGTGTGTCGAGATCAGGAGATCCGCCGCTTGGATCATCAACATGGATTGCGAGAAGCACGCGGTTCATCCCCGCGCTCGCAAGCGTCTCCTCCGACGGATCGGACTTGAGACAGGAGGTCTCTTCGTTCAGAGACTTGATCGCAACCACGCTTCAAGAGGTAAACCTAATACTTGGTTGTGGTTTAGACGAAACGATCCGAGAAGTGTTCTTGGATCATGTGGTTTCGTCACATGAAAATTTTTTAATTTCCGCTGCATAGAACAACTAGTGCGACTAGTCGTTCTTCGTCGTATTCGATACGACGATCACGCTTCCGTGATGCGCTTGAGGATCTAACCATATCCTTCACATATGTCTATTGATATGATCAATAAACTAGTAGGATATGAAACTTTAGAATGTCTAAAATTTCAAATCTTACATACTTGTGAATATTGTATTCAAAGTAAAAATGTCCAATACACCCTTCTCTGGGAATGGTGTTAGATGTCAAGGTATTCAGGATCTCATACATATTGATGTATGTGGATCATCTATATCATAGTGAACATTATGGATATGTGGTATCTATTGATGATTATGTATGATATGAGATTTCTTCTCTTCATCTGAGAAACCTTTGAAATGTTCAAAGATTTCACAATTTTGGTTTAGAACCAAAGTTTAAAGAAAGATGAAATGAATTTGATCTAACCTAGGTAGCTTGTACCTATTAGATAAAATTCAAAGAATACCTTATGGAGATATGAATATCATTTCTATCTCACTCCTCCTGATAAACCTGAACTCAATAGAATTGTAGGGAGATACAATTGGATCATGTGTGACATGATTTGATCAATGATGAATTTTAGCATAATTATCCTCTTAGTTTACTGGTATATATGTGTAGTAGAGACTACAATATATATCCTTAATAAGGTTCCATGGATGTAAGCTGGAATCTAGCACTTGAGAGTGCTACTTCATTAGGAAAATAAAGTATGGTATTGGATACCTTCTTTATGACCTTGAGATTCTTAAAAGATCTCATCTCTGAGAATGCGATTCTTGGAGGATTGAGACTCTTGAGAATCAAGATGAAAATGAAGTAAAGGAACTCATTTAATCTTGAGAAGATAATAAGGCTCCTGAAATCGGAAACTAAAAGGAAAATTAAAGATGAAACATTAATACCTCTTCAAATGAGTTTGAGGATGTATTCCATGTGTCAGTTAAGTCTGAGAGTGATCGGACTTCATGTGATGAAGCTCCTAAGGATCATGACATGGAAAGATGGATATTAGCAATAAAGTCTAAAGTAGACTTCATATACAAGTGTTGTATATGGACCCTAGAGGATCCACCTATAAGGGTTTGACCCATTAAGGTGTAAATGGATCTTCAAGAGAAGAGGGAACCTGATGAGAAGGTAGAGACCTTCAAAGCTCAGTTCGTAGTCATAAGCTACACATCGGAAGAGAAGACATTGCTTGCAATGAGACTTGCTCTTCGGTAACCATGCTTAAAACTCATCAGAATATTGCTAACCTTAGCTACACAACTTGACTATTGCATCTTCAGGATGTAATTCAATATTGCATTCCTCTAAGAATACCTCTCGGAGGATATTCACATGAAGTAACCCCAGGGCTTCATGGTTGAGGAAAGTAAGGTGTGAAAGCTAAAGAAATCCATCTGTGGACTCAAATAAGCTTCTTGAAGTTGGAACATAAGATTTGATGAAATTATAAATGTTATGATTTCAAATAAAATCTTGATGTACCATGTGAAGCTTAGTGGGAGTGCCATTGTGTTCATCGTGCTAAATGTAAATAATATCCTAATCATTTGGAATGATATAAGGATGATAATAAGTGTTTTATAGACTGGCTATTCCATACCTTGAGATATGATCTCAAGAATACCTCTTAGATCTTAGTTCTGAAGTTGTTCAGAAGCAAAGAAAAGAAGGTATTGGGACTGTCGCATTAGTAGTACACCTTGGATATGTTCAATTTTGGGAAATTCCAAGAAAGGCTTTCTTGCCTTAAGATTTGGTACTGACCTATCTAAAGGGATAGCACCTCAAAGAGTTGAGGAAGTGAATGCTAGAACTGCTTGCACTTGTGCATCAGTTACGAGAAGCTTAAGTGTATGCTAGATGTGTACAAAAGCCAGACATCTGCCATGCAGTGGGAGTAGTAAACTGTTACTAATCCTACTATGGAAAAAGAACACTTGATTGCAGTAATAACAATATCTTCAAAGATGACAAGGCTTTAGAGATAGTGATCTCTAAGTCTTATCTTCAAAAGCTTAAGACTTTATAGATAGAGATCTAAAAGGTCTTAACTGTGGATACCTTGAGAGATAGTGATCTCCTGGAATAAGGGTATTCTGATAAGGATTATGGAAATACTAGTTATAATAGTTATTGAGTAATAGTGTCAAGGACACTATAACTGCTTTGACTAGATTGAGTATAGGTTGCATTAGATGCAACATTCGCATTGGATGCGAGCACTGTTACCTAGGGATATGCAAGTACCGTAAAAGGACTTGGCATAGTCTTTTGGGAACAGAGTGACTGATCAGCTTACCTAGCTATTTCTAAATGGCCTATGATTGTCACATGAGTGTGAGTTTAAATGATTAGCCCATTAATGGCTCTTTGGGCTAGTGGGAGATTGTTGGACATGTGAGCCCACGGCGAGCCATTATGCAATAAATGTTATTGCAAATATCATTCCCTGATCTGAAATGAAGAATAAATAATTTACATAATAGGTCCCTCTGTACAATTAGGGTTATGTACCATGGCTGTCTTAATGATCATACAGCTGTTGATTCAATTATTGAATCATAGAGGCTGGTGTTTGGATGAATATCTAAAGGGTTAGATTGAGGACTCATCAAGCACCGTCAAATGATTGTTAAGATGTGATCTCCAGCCTGAGTAGGAGATGGCAATCCTTTCTCACATAGGCTGATATCTGACCGACCTCTTGATGCAGGTCCTCTGCATAGGAATAGAGATTCGGAGGTGTCAGATTAGTTAGGTCAAAGAGTTGACTTAACGAGATCGAGATAACCTAAGTCCTGTGTTGAATGCTGTCACATCATAGGCACGCATCCTCTGACCGGAGACAGATGTATTGCTATATGTCTGAGTATGTACATTTGGCAGACCAATAGGTTGATGACCTAACCAAGGTCTATACACCGGCGCGCTGGTGTGCATATAAGGGCATATGAGTAATACGATCTCTCAAAGGGATCATACAGGTTCACTACTGAACCGGAAGACATGAGCTCACTCATGAGATATTGGGAAGAATCAAATTCCGTGCACGGTCGTCTCGCTTTGGAAGCTTGACTGAATTTGTAGGTTTGATATATACTTTTGGAAAGTATATGATCAAGACCTAGGTATGATATATGCTTTTGGAAAGTATATGATCGATACCAAATCCCAATGATCGAATGAGAAACTTGGTGATCAAACCCTGAAGAAGACAGTGTAAAATAGATCTTGATCTTCGGGTTGACCATGGGTCTTCCAGTATGCAGGATGTACAGGTATTGGGAATACCTGAGGGTGATGTGATCATAAACGATTGTATATCCATGACGCTTCCATTCCGAGGGAGTGATGAAACATGTCTGGATTTTAGTGACTCCTTCCAGTAGAGAAGCAATCTGATCTTAGTCCAAGTGTTGGACATTGATCTGAATGTTCAGATTCAATGAGAAGATTAGATTTGCGGTCTTGATTTAATCAAGCATCTATGGGAGGTTCGTACGATCTGGATTTGAGATAATATCTCAATATCCAAGTCACTATACGTGGAATAATACAATCGCCCTGTCCTTATCTCCAAGTATCTGCGGAGAAAGCACATTATTCATGAAAGGGTTCAAGAATAATTCTTTTGATGAAATATCCAAGCAAGGACTTGATGATTAAATGAGATTTAATTATCAAGCTTAAATATGAATATGATTCATGTTGTGAAAATGATTATCTAAGATAATTAAATAGGATTTAATTATCGAGGATTAAGAGAATGTGGATAACACTATCCATGATATATGTGTGTTATAAATATGATTTATAATATACATATATAAGAGAGAGAATTTATGTAAATAGCATTTGTTAATTAATAATGTGGATTGGATTCACATTTATTAATTAATTGGAAATGCAATTTACTAATTAGTTTGGGTTGTGAATATGATTCACATAATATTCAATGGCATGATTGAAATATTCACAAATTAATTTGGAATTAATTTGATGGATATTATTGCAATAATAGTTATTGCAATTTAATTAAGAAATAATAAAATAAATAAAAAGGAGACAAAATAAACCCCAATTTTAGGGAGGTTGGTTGACTCCATTTCATTTATAACATTATCTCTTAATTAGTTAATGTTAAATTAAATTATGTTGATAATGTTGCAACATTTTTTAATTTAAATTAATGTTGTTGGTTTTAACCAACAACAATCATAGCCATTGATTTAGCATGGACCAAGCATAGCCCTTGGATCCATGTGTCCCATGGATTGAGATCCATTGGATCCTAAACTAATATAAATAGAGGGCTAGGGTAGCCTTCCATGGTACATTATTCAGAGTTGTGCAAGGTTACAACTCTCTCTCTCTTTCTCATTCTCGCCCTCTCTCTCTTTCTCTTCTCCATTAAGTGGCCGTCCACTTTGTATTGAGAAAGGAGAGACTCTCGGCTTCTTCTTCGACGACTCGTGGATCTCCATCTTCTTTGGAGTTTCTTACTCTAAAGGAAGACGACGGATTTCGTTTGACGAAATCGGGGGAGCCATCGCTTGGATCTTCATCAAGGATTGCGGGAAGGAACGTGACTCATCATCGCGCCCGCAAGTGCGTTCTTCGTGGATCGGACTTAAGATAGGAGGATCTCTACTTTGGGATCTCGCGATCACAACCACGCTTCAAGAGGTATTCCTTGTACTTTGTGGTTTGATGAAACAATCCGAGAAGTGTTCTCGTGATCATGTGGTTTCATCTTTAAAGTTAAAAAATTTTAATTTCCGCTGCATCTAGCATCTAGTACGACTAGTTGCTCCGATTGCATACGATGCGATCGACATGCTTCCGTGATGCACTTAAGGATTCTCAATATCCTTCAGCAAGTCCAACTTGCATTTCCTAATTCGGTCTTTAACACCCGGGCCCACCACTCCTAAGATGATGTTGACCCGCCATTAATTGAACCAACCGTCAACAGGTTTAATACTCGCTATACGCAATCCAATATCGCCCCAATAATATGAGGACCCGATATTGAGGTCACTATGTATACGGCCTTACTCTTTCGAGAAGCAAAGAACCCAGTCCAATTAAATCATATATAGGACCGGTCACTTCGGACAGGCGTCTCCTATATACAATAACTGGCGACGGAATTTTTTGCCTTGACGGGAGACCATGGATGTCACTTATGTGATCCTCCACCTCATATTCAAATTTTATAATTAATTATCGTGAATCATATTCACATAATTAACTCTTCCAAGGGAAATACACATCTATTCATAATAGAGTTTTAATTAGATATAATTAATTTAATCACATTAAATTAATCATTAATCCAATCATCAATCAACAAACTTGATTATTACTTGAATAGTAGGTATAATCTCAAAGTACGTATTATTCGAATTTTAATAATTAGAAAAATACACTCTGACTTCTCCGGCATTATCCAGTCCCTACCCGCTGTCATGGCCAGCACCGACGAGAGTGGGATGGACCACATACATTGCAACCCGCGACCCCAATGCTCTCCGACTAGGCACAATATCCGCCTCGGGAAAGGATAATACCAGATAGATCATAATGTACTTTGAGATGCTCATCGGTTTTTCAACCGAAATTATACCATATAATATACATCAAAATAATTTTGTTTATGTTTTAAGGAGATTTGCTAAACAAATCTTCAATCCTATTCAAGCAAGAGAGTTTTTCATGTAAAAGTTGTCCTACAACTATTGTAGGATAAACTAAGGTTTTCATGAAATCAATGTTTGTTGATGGATTCAAATCAACCAATGATCAAGATCGATTATCTTATCATCTTGGTTAGGCAAATGTAATTTAATGAAATACTTATCTCTTTAAATATTTCACAAATATTTATCACTAATTATTCCAGAAAATTAACAAGTAATTTTCATCATGATATTTGAATGACTTATCACAAGGTTCATGATCAAAAATGCCAATTTCTAACAATGACCCCAATCAATAAAATTAACTTATCTTGATCAATTTAAATCCAAAAAATACAAACTCAGTTTCCTAATATTGTCTATTTGATTTATTAAAGAATCCAAGTGATAATTAACGTATTTTGAGGTGGATCAAAATTGTAATTAACTCATTAATCACGATTAGATCCGCAGTTCCCGCAACTGTGAATATATGCATATTCAAAAGACCATATCTTGAGCAAATGAAGTCCAAATTTCACAAACTCAAATCCTATGGTTTCCTTAATTAATGGGGAATAAAATCCAATTGCAAATTTCATGTTTAAACATTTTAAATAGTACTGGAAATTTCAATTAGACAGAGGTGCGAAAAGTGAAATGCAACAAAAATTTTGCGACCCTTTCAAAACCAAATCGTCCAAGGTCTATGGATCATATCCAAAACATTATTCAACCTATGGCTATGATACCACTTGAAGGATATTTAGAATCCTTGAACGCATGACGGAAGCGTGTCGATCACATCGTATGCAATCAGAGCAACTAGTCGCACTAGTCGCTAGATGCGACGAAAATTAAAATTTTTCAAAAACTAAAGATGAAACCACATGATCACGAGAACACTTCTTGGATCGTTTCATCAAACCAAAAGTATAAGGAATACCTCTTGGAGCGTGGTTGTAATCGTGAGATCCCAAACAAGAGATCCTCCTGTCTTAAGTCCGATTCACGAAGAATGCACTTGCGAGCACGATGAGGAGTCGCGTTCCTCCCGCAATCCTCGATGAAGATCCAAGCAATGAATCCCCTGATTTCGTCACACGAAATCCGTCGTCTTCCTTTAGAGCAAACAACCCCAAAGAAGAAGGAGATCCTCGAGTCGTCGAAGGCGAAGCCGAGAGTCTCTCCTTTCTCAACACAAGATGGACGGCCATCTTTTGGAGGAGAGAAAGAGAGAGGGCGAGAATATGAGAGAGAGAGAGAGAGAGTTGTAAACTTCTACAACTCTTAAACAAGCACCTAAAAAGGCTAGGTTATCCCTCCTTATATATTAGTTTAGGGTCCAATGGATCTCAATCCATGGGACACATAGATCCAACGGCCAAGTTGGTCTATATATTAATCAATGGCCAAGATTGTTGTTGGTTAAAAACCAACAACACTACTTTATATTTAAATTAAATATATATTGCAATATTATCAACATAATTTAATTTAACATAAATTAATTAACACAAGATAATAGGATAATAATAAAAATGATGATAATTTAAACCCTAAAAAATGGGGCATCATCCATGACCAAGTCATGGGTGACGCCACCTCATCTTGGTGGTGTTTTATCCATCCTTTTTATTTAATCCAAATATATCTTTATTTGTTATGCAATATTATCCACTAAATTAATTCATAATTAATTAGTGAATATCCATTGCAAAATTATCCACCAAATTAATTCCAAATTAGTTTGTGAATATTTCAATCATGCCATTGATAAATATGTGAATCATATTCACAACCCAAACTAATTTGTAAATTACATTTCCAATTAATTACTCAATGTGAATCCAATTCACATTAATAATTAACAAATGTTATTTACATAGTTTCTCTCTCTCTCTAATATATTATAAATCATATTTATAATATATATGATTCATATAGATAGTGCTATCCACATTATTTATATCCATGATAATTTATCACATTTAATCATCTTGGATCTCTTTTCTCATGTGCCCAAATAACATGAATCACTTTTACACATTTAATTATCTTAGATATCTCTTCTTATAATATGAATCAAATTCATATTATTCATGATAATTAAATCATATTTAATTATCCATTTTCTCGGTGCTTGGATATGTAATTCATCAAATGAATTATTCTTAAACCCTTTCAAGAATAATGTGCTTTCTCCGCAGATACTTGGAGATAAGGACAGGGCAATTGTATTATTCCACGTATAGTGACTTGGATCTTGAGATCTTATCTCAAATCCAGATCTTACAAACCTCCCACAGATGCTTGATTAAATCTAGATCGCAAATCTAATCTTCTCATTGCATCTGAATCTCATTCAGACCAATTTCCAACACTTGGACTAAGATCAGATTGCTTCTCTACTGGAAGGAGTCACTAAAATCCAGACCTGTTTCATCACTCCCTCGGAATGGAAGCGTCATGGGTATACAATCGTTTATGATCACATCAACCTCAGGTATTCCCAATACCTGTACATCCTGCATACTGGAAGACCCGTGGTCAACCCGAAGATCAAGATCGATTTTACACTATCTTCTTCAGGGTTTGATCACTAAGTTACTCATTTGATCATTGGGATTTGGTATCGATCATATACTTTCCAAAAGCATATATCATACCTAGGTCTTGATCATATACTTTCCAAAAGTATATATCAAACCTACAAATTCAGTCAAGCTTCCAAAGCGAGACGACCGTGCACGGAATTTGATTCTTCCCAATATCTCATGAGTGAGATCATGTCTTCCGGTTCAGTAGTGAACCTGTATGATCCTTTTGAGAGATCGTATTAGTCATATGCCCTTATATGCACACCAGCTCACCGGTGTATAGACCTTGGTTAGGCCACCAACCTATCGGTCTGCCAAATGTACATACTCAGACATATAGCAATACATCTGTCTCTGGTCAGAGGATGCGTGCCTATGCTGTGACAGCATTCAACATAAGACTTAGGTTATCTCGATCTCGTTAAGTCAACTCTTTGACCTAACTAATCTGACACCTCCGAATCTCTATTCCTATGCAGAGGACATGCATCAAGAGGTCTGTCAGATATCAGTCTATGTGAGAAAGGATTGTCATCTCCTACTCAGGCTGGAGATCACATCTTAACAATCATTTGACGGTGCTTGATGAGTCCTCAATCTAACTCTTTAGATATTCATCTAAGCACCAGCCTCTATGATTCAATAATTGAATCTACAACTGTATGATCTTTAAGATAGCCATGGTACATAACCCTAATTGTACAGAGGGACCTTTTATGCAAATTATTTATTCTTCATTTCAGATCAGGGAATGATATTAGCAATAACATTTATTGCATAATGGCTCACCGTGGGCTCACATGTCCAACAATCATGACTAGGCTAGACTTAGCCTTTATTGTTGGAGTAGCTACTCGATTCATACAAAATCCTAGGAGGCCTCATCTAGAAGCAATAAGACGAATATTGAGGTATATAAGAGGAACTATGGAGTATGGGATCTTCTATAAGAAAGGAAAGCAGTGCAAGCTTAAGGCTATTGTGATGTTGATTATGCTGGCGACCATGATACAAGACGTTCAACCATAGGTTATGTTTTCAGTCTTGGCTCAAGAGTAATTTCATGGTGTAGCAAGAGACAACCAACTGTTTCTCTTTCAACAACTGAAGCTGAGTATAGTGCTGCAACTATGGCAACACAAGAAACTACTTGGTTAAAGCAGCTACGGGAGGATCTTCATCAACCAATTGATTATCCAGTCCATTTATACTGTGATAATCAATCTGCTATTAAGGTAGCTGAGAATCCAATATTTCATGCAAGAACTAAGCATATATAAGTTCACTATCACTTCTTGAGAGAGAAGGTACCAGAAGAAGAGATTAAGATGAAGTTGATAGTGACGGAAGACCAAGTAGCAGATATATTTACAAAAGGACTCAACACAACAAAGGTCGAGTATTTTCGAAGACAACTTAGAATGCAAAGAGTTGATGTTGAGGGGGGTGTTAAAATCTAGATCTCCTCCAATAATAAGCAAGCTTCTAGAGAAATCTTTATGTTGGGTTCTTTGAGAAGCTACTTCTAATTTGGCTTCTTTGAGAAACTATTATTGGCTTACTTGAAAAGCTATTGTTGGCTTCCTTGAGAATCCATCTCCAAGGTTGGATTATTTAAGAAGCCATCACTTGTTGTAGTGTACTCCATTGGACTCTATAAATAGGTCCCTTGAAGTTGGAGTGGAATCAACCAAGAGATGAATCAAGAGAGTTAGAGAGCCACCAAGTATATTGGAGAGGAAAGTATAGAGAGATTGAGTGTTGTATAGTTAGAGAGTTTAAGTAGTAAGTGTATGTGAAGTGGTGTACACTTTAGGTGTTGTATTGTATAATGGTGTATTGTTAATTTATGTTGTTAGTGAGTCATTATATTGTCCTTGTAGTCAGATTCTAGCACTCCAATCATTTCACCTTCTTTCATAGAAGGTGAACCCTTTAGGTCTCCACTTCCAACCATCTGTTATAGCCATCCATTCCATTCATTTTGCCCCAGTATTAATCCCCCTTGCTTCGACTGTGGATTTAATCCTTACAGGTCCTTCAAAACCTCATCGATTGGAGGTCTGTACTAGTCCCCAATCTCAAGCTTCATCTCTGGCATACCTCCATCGTCTTGGTGATCCAACCATCATCAAGTCTTCATTGACCTCCCTCCATCTTTGCCAGCAAGTCAGAAAGCTTCTCTGACCATCCGCAAGGCGCATGACCAAGGAGGAGCCTCTAGGACATCGTCGGAGCCCAACCTTCACTTTATCGCTCGAGGAGGCGCAACGAGGAGTAAAATAGTAGATATCGTTGGATCAAATTTATTGGATTTGATCCTAAGGCTAACAGTAGCCTCGAGCCATCGTTTTGTCTTCTGCTTCTGTGGACCCATACCTCGCCTGAACCGACATCAAAGCTCCATGTATCCGGAGCCTCCTTACACCCTGAGCCTCTATCCAAATCTTCGCCTACACACCCAACTCATATGTTGCTTGCGATATTTGTACCATTTATAGTTAGGTTTTCATATTTGCATTTCTACGCCTGTACACCTGACCAATTATAGATAAGCTCCTTCATCTTTGTATTTTTTTCCCATATTTGGACATGTGTGCAATATTTTTGTGTGTTTTTAATAAATTTTTCTTGCACTTTCATCCCATGATTGTTTCATTAATAACCTTGCGTTATAAATCCAAATAAGTGAAATCAGTCTTGTTTGAATCATATTTTCATGCTCTACATAAAGTATGTTCTTATTTAATATATAATTGATCATCTATTCATAAAACAAATTTCCTAATTGTTTTGTAATCCTTAATCTGCTATTCATATATTAAATAGAAATTTACATTTAATTGGACATATTAATCCTTGTAGAATTCACTTCTTGTTTAATTGAGTTATAAATTACTTTGAATTGATTTTAGCTTTGATTAAATAGGAAGAGAAGCACTTATGTTTAGGGATCAATATGCTTTAAATTAAACTTTATGTATGTGGAAACTAGCATCTAAATTTATGCATAAATTGTAGACATGATTGAGTAGACCAATTAGAGTTTTATGCAATAGATCTATGAACTATTAGTTTGTTTCATGGGTTCGTTTTTAATACATAGCATTCATTATGTAGCATTACATATTGCACATGAAAGATAAAAAATCATGCATCCATTCATGTAGACCTAGACCATACTAGACCAAGTAGCATAGATATTTAAATCCTAACTTAGATAATTTAATTGCTCGTGCCCTTGTGTTCGACCATGGACTTATCCAGGTATAAATTACACGACGTTCTCTTCACTGAGATATATTAAGCGTTGTTCTAATTGACTTGCTAATTGCTTGTACTACAACTTTACCTATTTAGGCCCTATTTGGTTGGAGAATAGGCCCGAGAATAAGGGACCAATTCTCCTCCCGACACAGTTCCCAGTGGTACGACTATTCCCCATTATTCCATCTTATTTCACTCTTATTCCTATCTTTATCCCACCTTACCTACCTTTATTTCACCTTATTCTCCTTATTCCTATCCTCCAGCCGAACAAAGAATAGACCCTTATTCTCCTTATTCACCATCCTTATTCTTATTCCCGAACCGAACGCACCCTTAGAGTAGTGATTTAGTGATTCATCACACACCATTCTAAACCTAAGTAATCTCTACTTATTTAAATTTCATTTATTCTTTAATCAATATATTTATTGAAAATGATAATGTGGAAGTGTATTATAGATAAAGAAATAAAGAACAATAAGAAGAATACATGGATTTTACTTGGAACCATACTCCATGAGGAGCGGAATGAAACCATAAGAGAAGGCCTCTAAGGGCATGATATTCTGTATTGCTTTATCTCAATTGTTACAATGGATGTGGAACTTCTTATATAGACCCATAGTCATGCCTGAGTCCTATTAACAATAGATGTGGGACTAAACATTGGATGTGTTAATTGGGCCATGGACCGATCCAATTACCCATATCAACATGTGACGCATACTGTAACGCTCTCCCTCAAGCTGAAGCATGTGATGCTCAGCTTGGACAATAGAAAGAAATCACTCACTAATGATACAAGACACTACAAACAATATCAACTCAATGCATGCTCTATTGGCTGCCTACTGAGGATGTTGCTTATCATGCCATGCTGGTGAGGAGGAACTGAAGGGTCAGAGTATGAATTGAACTGGGTCTCCATGTTCGGAGAACATATACTCTTGTCTGTCAAAGTCACTGAAACTGAAATGAGTCTCCACTTAGAACTCTGACATTCAACTACTCCATATCTCTGAAGGGTCAATCTGGAAAAAAATCCATGGAGATGTCCTCATTGGAGTCCATGGTCATTGGAGAATGGAGTCTGAAAGTCATCTCGTTGGAGAATTGTATCTTTCCCATATTGGCTCAGAGAATGGGATCTATTGCAGTCCCTATGGATTACATGAAACCCTGATCCGACCAGATCAAAGTATGGGGACCTCTCAAATAATGAACGCACACCTGTGTGCCTGGAATAGTAGAGTCTGAAGAATCTGGACGTCTGAATCTGTGTAATAGAACTCTACATAATACTCCCCCTTCCTCCTATACTGGTCGAAATAGATGACATCATCCATGTTGGGAGAAGACATGAAGATGGAGAGAAATAAAAAATCAATCTCAAATAATTCTTTTTTTCAACTATTTTACTTTTAAATAGCCATCTCATCTCTCTTTTTTTAAAAAATATTTTATTTTCTTCCTACAAATGGCATTTTTCTTCAATTTTTTTACATTTATCTTCTTTTTTTCACAAACTCACGGCCCAATTGGAACTAAAAAACTCAATTTTCACATATAATAGTAACACCCCACCATTTTTTCCTTTTTTCTGTCCTCATTTTTCCATGAGTGTTTTTTTTATTTATCTCAATTGCAACCCAACTGGGCTTAAAATCTCCCATTCTTCTCTCTTTTTTCTCATGAAATAAAATGGGCCAATGACCTAAAGGATACTTCGACCCTTGCCCATTTTTTCATTTTGCAAATAGGTACTACACCCCCTGTTTGTCTTTAAATGAAGGGGTATCCACACCCATGTATGCTCATGCATCGCTAGGGTTTCTTAAAGGGACCCCTTAGTTGGTGCTAAGGAACGAACCCCATTGGAAGGAGGCCTGCCGCCTGAGACATCGCGTAAGGTGAATCACCGTTAGGGAGGGGTGGCTAGAGGATTGGACTACTGTTGGATGGAGTACTGGGGTTTGCCGATCATGAGGGCTCTAAAGGACTACGAAACACTAAGGTTAGCGGTGAAGGGAGATGCACCTTGAGATGGTCATGCATGGGGAGAAGAGGATGTCGTCTAGAGTTTCTTGCTTGCTAGTGGCATGTGTGAGAGATCCATGGGAAATTCCTGACCACTGGAGCGATGATCATGATGCATGAGGGGGAGGGGCACTTTGGATGCGTGCTTGTGAGCAGCTGGAGGTCCATCACCACCAACTAGAGTGGAGGTGTACCGCTTGTAGGGGTGCTAATTGAATCGAATACAATTGAATCCACTACGATTCTGATTCAATTCATTATAAAATTTTGTATCTAAACTTGAATCAAATTTTGAATGAATTTGCTAACTTAAACTCAGATTTAATTCATTTTGAATTTCGAATAATCAAATTCGATTCATTTTATTTCAAATTTCAAGAGGTAATGGATGTTTTAAAACTTATATAGATAATATTATATAAAAGGTATTATAATTTTAATATTTTATTGTATAATTTTAGTTTTGAATATCGATAACTAAAAAAAGTTGGAAAAAACTACATAATGAAGGAAAATATCAAATCGATAACATACAATGGATAAAAATACCTAGTTTTAAAAATTACTATATGTCTTTACAGTCTAAATAAAGTATTTTTTAATGATGAGTAAATATATATACACATTATAATTATATGATCCTATTAAATAGATAGAATATCATTGACGAAAAAGTTCATCACACTATTATTATCATTGCATGTTAAAGCAAAACAAGATCAAGCTCACATAGAAAGTCAATATAAATTAGTATATTTCAATAATGGGAATAATAAAAATTAAATTAGAAAGATAAAATATTTTCATTCATCATGAGGATCTTAAATATCGAAAAACGAAAGCTATGAAACACATAAATTTTTTGATGTACAAAGGAATTACGTTATGATAAGAAGAGCTTACAGATTTCTCATGTGATGATAGATGTCATCTTGACAATGATAATCATTATCATGGATTATCATGCAAGGAAAGTCAAAACAAAAAAATAGAGGAGAGATATCTAGATAAACCTCAAACTACGATAAATGTTTAGGAGGAACCTGAAGTAACATGACTATCATTTTCACGTACTAGGAGAAAGAGCACCACAATCTACCATGGTTTGCAGGATCTTTGGTAGATAATGAAAATGATAATGGAAAAGATAGGGTAATGAATGTGGGAACACGAATAAATATGGGGTGAGGTGGGATAACAACCTTGAAGATTTGATCTTTTCTAGTAGATTTTACGAGTAATATTTTCACTCTTTTTTTTATATTCAATATTTAGTTGGATTATAAATGCACGTATATATACATATTAAATTGTGTATGGCTTAGAGCACTTTGTGATCCTCTTAATGGCTCAAGATTTCTAAATAGCACGATAAGATTGCTTATCATACTTATACTAAGTAACTCATACCTAAGTTATTATACTAGGCTAAAATAAGAAATAAAAATAAGAACTTAGATGTTTTGTATATGAAGGACCCAGATCTGTGATTCATGATGTACTTAGGAGTCAAACCACTTGAGCTTAATTATAAATGGGAAAGGAAAGATAACATATCTCACTAGGGGGCCTAATATTCCATATACATTTAGGCATTGACAAGTCACGTCAGTGTAACCTGGGAGTAAGGAAGCCATGTCCCTGAAGTTTGGATACGATAAATCATACCAATAGAGCCTATAAATGTTCATAAGTTTAAGAGTAACTACTTAATCACTAAAGTAAGTCGGTTTGAATGTAACTTTAGATGCTTACTGCAACATGAATCTGGTGGTACTTTTTCTCTCATTCTTTTAAATAGAAATGAGAAATTGCTTCTTTTTATTGCTATACTTTGACATGTTATGCTTAGCGATACAATGCAATTGCTATATCTCTCAATGTGGATTAAATGTCATAACATAAGCTAATGCATATTCACATATTGTTTTCAGTATCTATTTGCTTACAAAATGGATTGAAATAAATGAACACTAATCCTTTGATGTAATTATGATATAACTTCTTGCAAAAATATTTGGAAAGAATCCTTATCGAAGGGTGGGGTTGCTACATGTATGTATACAATGTGTATGTATTATATGCATGTTTATATGCATGTATTATGTTTATGAACACACACACACACATTGATATATTCATGCATGCATACATACATACATACATACATACATAAATACATGCATGCATAAATATCAAAACAAATCGAATTATTATCAAACAAATTTAGGTTAATTTAGATTCAATTCACTAGGGAATCAAATCCACAAATTAAATTCAAATCCAATTTATTTTGTTTCGAATCGAACTTTTAACTGAATTCTAAAGTTTCAATTCAGTTATCACCCCTACCCGCCTGGATCTACAACGGAGTCTATGTTGAGGGGCACTTGAGACTGAACTTGACAATGGGCTACTCCTTGTTATCTCGCAGAGGTCGTGCTTTTTCTGATATTCTTCATTGATCTGTCTGGGGAAGAAAAACTCACTTGTGTAGGGTTGCAACATGGATAGGAAGGTGTTATGTGGAAACATTAGTCCATTAGGAGCATTGAATCGTGCAACTGTGGTATTGTAGATGATGCACACGAGATCCGTATGACTAGAGTTGCACCTTCTTCCACCCCGGATACGTCCCAAAATAAGCTTGCAAGAACCCTAGCTTTGCTGAACTCAGCAATGACAATATTCAAAACTTTCACATATGCTCATAACAAAACTTGGATTGAAATCTTCAAATTGTAACAGAACATCAACATAATAAAACTTCAAGAACAAACTATGAAATCAAACTTGCTCTTCTAATCGAATGTCGAACAAATCATGAACATAAAAAGTAAATCCTTGAGAATCGAAACCACTCTGATACCATGTAGAAAACGATAGTGTGAAAGCGTAACTGAGCTAAAGAAATAAAGAACAATAAGAAGAACATCATAATTTTATGTGGAACCCTGCTACATGAGAAGCGGGATAGAACCATAAGCTAAGTACTATAAGAACCACGTATTTTATATTACTTTCTCTCAATTGTTACAATGAGTGTGGGGCTTCTTATATAGCTCCAGACAGATCGAAATCCCCTTAACAAAACTTAGAAATCACAACAGCGCACTTTCCTTAGCTCTGCAATCCGATGTTCAACATGCGGATCTCTTCATCTCTCCTTCTCCAGTTTCGTATATATAATTATTAAAAAAAGGGAAATAATATAGCTGGCACGTTGCCTTCCATCTCACTTGAGATGCCATGACACCCAGTGCTTGTCTTCCATTTCAAAGTCTACGCCACGTATTATTAATGCAAAGCATGTGGTTGAATCGTAGAATGCTCAAGCAACAGGTCTGTCTGGGCTGTTGCGCTCACAAGTCTTCCCCATCTCCATTGCCCTCAAGTTATCTTTCTATCTGATGGATGGGTTCAGCGATTTTGTAGAACGTAGTTCAGTACCAAAACTATTGATGGTGGTATTTTCATGGATTATTGGATGGGTTCAAGCTATCTTTCTATCTGTGCATTTTCAACGGAAGATGTCTACCTCTCCATGCAGGGACGAAGCCAGAAAATTCTACTTGGGGGGCTAAATTATGTGGGGTGGGGTGGGGAGAGAGGGGGACAAATTATTTATCTAATTTACCTTGTCATTTTAGTTGTTAGTATTTTGAGAGGGGCTCCTCTATTGTAGTGTGAGTTACAAAAGCTATTTTGTTGAAATTTATTTATTAAAATCCAACCTATAAATCTTCGAATAATGTTATGCATATCCTTTGATTTTCGCTCAAATTCACGATCATTTGCTATTTTATATCAATGGTAAAGAGTTTGGTTCTCTTTTAAATAAGATTTAAGTTGCTTAAATATTTATTGGACTTTTAACCACTAAGATAAAATAGGAAGTGATATCGGATTTGAGAGAAATTTGGAGGATATGTAGAACATTAACGAAAATTTTAATTTATGAGGTTGGGTATGTGGAAACGAACTCAATCTATAAGGCGAGCTTCCAATAATTTCGTAATTGATTGAAAGTAATATTGGGAAAGTATTTTTTACAAAAAATACCCATATAAACTTATAATCGAACATAAATAATATCTATAAACATCGTATTGACAAAAAGATCCCTACAAAACTCTTCATATCACTGAAATACATATTTATTATTGTAATATTAAGTAGAGTTTAATGGGGCTGCCTCGTGACGTTTTTTTATTTTTTTTGAAAAATATCGCATATATATTTATCCCTATATCTCTCCTATATGCCATTCAAATTTCGTCAGAAACAAAGACTCCTACGGCCTCCATCCAGACAATCATTTTTTAACGGTAACAACATTTTTTAAATCGATACCATCTCGATGGAGACCGTAGGAGTCTCTGTTTCTGACGAAATTCGAATGGCATATATGAGGGATATATGGAGGAATATACATGGCAATATTTTTCAAAAAAAAAAACGCCGAAAACGGCGTGGGGCAGCCATTGTTGGCTGCCCCAAAGGGATAGTCCCATTAAACTCTATTAAGTAATGTCATTAAATTTAATATGTTCAAACAAGTAATACTATACAATACTTTTTACTTATATGGATGAAAAAAATATAAATATGTCTACATGTGTACATGTATCCGCATACTATTTTAAAATCGATGCAGATAAAAATAGGGTTGCAAACATGCGGATACAAATATGCATGTCTCCATATATGTATAAGGTCAAATGGGGCTGCCCCCTTGAGGGGGAGCTAACTTGGCTCCCCCTGCCCCATTTTTTTGTTTTTTTTTTGAAAATTTCTTCCGTGAATTTTCATCAATATATCCCTATATTATGCCATTAAAATTTTGTATGAAACAGAGACTCCTACGGCCTCCATCCAAACGGGGTCGTTTTTGCAATTCTATTACCGTTAAAAAATGACTGTCTGGATGGAGGTCGTAGGAGTCTCTGTTTCGCACGAAATTTTAATAACATAATATAGGAATATAGTGATGAATATTCACGAAGAAATTTTGAAAAAAAATAAAAAATGGGAAAGATGGAGTGGGGGAGCCAAGTTAGCTTCCCCTTATAGGCAGCCACATTAAACCCATATGTATATACTAGAAAAATATACAATTATATCCATTTTAAGATCTTAAAAAATGAAAGAGGTATCCAAATCCATATCTATAGATGCAAAGAAAAAAAAAGAAAGATCGTTATCTATACCATATAAGCTAAATAAAAACTAATCCATGATGATTTATAAACGGGTACGATGATGGACATATACAGATGTGTCAGTATTTGATTATGCACATTATGTAATGTTAACGATTAATTGTTGTAATTAGCTCATATATATATTGATTTTTTTGTTTAGATATGGGGGGCTATTATACATAACATGTATATTTTAACTATTAAATAATGTATTTAGAATATATATAATACTATATATTAAATATAAATATGGGCTTTGGTTGAGAGCTGGGGGGGCTAAGCCCCCACCCGCCCCCCTCTCTCCGTCACTGTCTCCATGTCCTTCTTCCTCATCTTCTTCTTCATTCATTCATTTTTTCTTCCTCTTTATTCTCTCTCTCTCTCCACACCCAATCTCTATCCGTCCACTAAATCGTCAAAATTTTGTATATTTATGAATAAACCATCCCTTTCGATCATGGAAATTATTTTCCCATATTTTTCTGGACAATTTCTTTAGCTGATTGATCAAATATATGAGGTTGCTAAATGAATTCCATGTCCTCTCTGGCATTGTGCCAATCCATTCCCACCAACACCACACCCAGAGTTGGCTCTGAAGGTCATCTTGAAGCGCAACAGTTAAGGGCTCATGAACTTTAGGGGCATATTCCCCTTCATATCAATAAAAAAAGCCCCTTAAATCTCCTACCACCCCAACAACGTTCCCATTCCCAATTCCCCAATATAAAAAGATATTTCCTCTTCTCATGAAATCCTCAAAGGTCACGTTTTTCCTTTTCAAGTAATTCCTAATTGAATTCATCGCCTCCTCTCTCTCAACATCTAAATTCCCAGCCCTAACACTAAATCAAGCTTCAACTTTGAGTCGTCGGAGTGTTCTGCTCAGCTGCTCCGAGGTTGGTTCAACCAATTGGGTCATTTACTGAATTAGGTTGCTTCTGCTTTGTTGAATCTGAGTGTTGATTTTATTGTTCTATGATGTATAGCCAAGTGCAGGCCCCGCCGAGATGAAGGGGGTTGCGGGGAAGGAGTGCTTTGGGTGTTTTGCACTCTCTATGATCTCAAAGCGTTAATCCTTTTGTTGTTATTGTGTTAGTATATTCATCTTGTCTTCTATTCTTTACTTGTTTCACAGTGCTACATTCCTTTTAAGTGTCTATAGCTTATAATAGGGATTTTCCAAATATATCTGAAAACCCATATTTTCAAGTTATCAAGAAATTAGAACTATAACGTGACACATTTTAACTGCATACTTAATTTTAGCAGGAAAGAGCTAGGTTAAGTGGGATTTGAAATTGTACTAAAAATGCATTATATATCTCCATTCATGATAAACCATTTGTCTAGTAGTCGAATATTAGTGAAATGCACAATCTTCCAGTTATTTTATTAATATCAGAGTCAATTTATTCTTCACATTTTCCTGTTCTCTTTTATATATGTAAATGTGAATACAATTAAGTGAATGTCAATGTCCCTCTTTACAAATAGGTACCATTTTATTCTTCGTAGATTCTTGTTTTCTTTTATATTTGTAAACAATAATACAACTAAATGAAATGTAGGTATATTATTTATTTTGTGTATATTACCTTATGGAATACCCATAATTCATATAAATACAGTCTACCATATACCTCTTGCAATTTTCAACTTGGACGATGCATATGCTTATTTCAAGCCTTTAGATTCTTTTTCGTGTTAACATTCTATATTAAATATAATAATTAAAACAATGGAGTGAAGAAATGTTTACGGACAAATCCTTTTGAACAAATTAATGTTATCTATAGTATGATGCTTATGGATGCCCCAATCAATGCTTCATTCATAACGCATTATTATAAAAATGTGTCATGAATAGATGGAAATACCATAATGCATGAATTCATGACCTTATCCATAAGAGATGTTTACTGTGTCTATATTCATAAGAAATGTAAATATAAGAAATGTAAATGGTATCCTCTGCGTATTTTCAAGAAATTCAAAATGTATATTCACGAAAAGTGTATCTTTATACATCCTATTCGCATAAAAAATTACATACTAATTAATATGAATACTCTACATCACCCTCATTTGTATTGAAATAGGTGAAGGGTGAGATATTATCACTTCTTTATGTCTGAACCGAGGAGGGGGCAAGACGATGGGCATTGCTATGGGGTGTTACTAGGAGGAAAGGGGGAGCACCAAAAATATTGACTTTGATATATGACTTCGGGATAATGTATTTTTTCTTATCATGGATTTTTGAGTTTCAATATCTAATAATCATTATTTGATTTTACTTTAACAGAAGTTAGGCAACCATATTCCATAAGGTCCTATTTGGAGTTGTTCGTTGGCGGATTATGATCGAGGGCTCTGCTGTGTTTGCTAAGTCGCGATCGTGAAGGTGCAATTGGCTGGCGCTATTTGATTTTTTTGCTATGTGTTGTTGTTCTTTTTTCTCAGTTTCTTTATAGTTTTGTTTAATTTTTATATCATGTTTCCCAACAAGTATTTATCTGGATGTGAAAAAGGAAAAGGAAAAAAAACGATGAAGAGTTAAAAGAATCACAACAAGGTGCTATTGATAAATATATTTTAAGAGCTGGAAATTCTAGTGAAAATTTGAATACTAATAAAAAATTGCATGATATTGTCAATATAAATGAAAATGAAAATTTTGAGAAAGATGTGATTAACAATGAAAACTTACATAATTGTATCAATGAAAAAGATAAAATAACTAATGCAAATGAGGTTGTTAATGTGTAAAATGTGTCTAACAATGAAAATATTGGCATTGATAAACATCAAACTGTTTCTTGTTTGGATATATTTGATCCTAAAAATTGGGAGAAACTTGATAATCAATCATGAGATATTATTTTAGAAAAAGGGCCCATAAGAGAAGTAGATCTTGATTTTCTCTTGAATAGTTCTAATAAGCATTTTTCTTATTCATACTACTCTAGAAAGTTGAGTAATGGTGAGCTTATTGATAGAAAATGATTGATTTATTCTAAAAGTGTTGGCAAAGTCTTTTATTTTTGTTGTAAATTATTTAGATCTAATATTAGTCGAAGTTTGTTAGCAAACGAGGGTTTATGTGATTGGATACGTATTAACGAAAGATTTCAAAAGCACGAAAATAGTACGGAACATATGATTGATATGAATAAATAGTACGAATTCATATAACGATTGGATAAAAATTAAATGATTGATAAAAATTTGCAAGAAGAGATTAGGAAATAGGAAAAAAACGTTTGATTTTAGTGTGCATGATGTGAGGGGTCAAGGTTATTATAATGGTTCTAATATGAAAGGAAAACACCAAAGAGTTCAAAGTCAGTTTCTTGAACTAAATCCTAAAGCGTTATATATGCGTTGTGCTTGTCATAGTTTGAATCTTATTATTAGTGATATAAGACATTATTGTGTTAAAACCATCTCATTTTTTGGAATTATACGTGTATATTCATTATTTCCGAGTTCTACTAAAAGATGGAAAATTTTGCTTGACAATGTTTCTAAATTAACCGTAAAGTCTTCGTGTAATACCCATAAAGTATGATTAAAAGTGTTAAAGTAGTCAGATTTCAAACTCCTCAAATTAGAAATGCCTTATTGAAGTTATATGAATTTTGTGACGATGCAAAATCAAATAGTGAAGTCAAGAGTTTGGCTAATGATCTTAATTTTGAGTTTTTTCATGGTATAATAATTTAGCATGATATTTTATTTTCTGTGAATATAATGAGCAAGAAATTGCAATCTGAATCCATTTGCATCAACTCTATCATAAAACAAGTAGGAGGTGTTTTATCATTCTTTGCTAAGCACAGAGAAGAAGGTTTTGTATTAGTTTAGAAATTGCTAAGAGTATTGCACTTGAAATGGAAATAGACCAAGTCATCCGTAAAGCATCGTATTATTAAAAAATAATTTGACAAGAATGATAAGTTATTTAGAGTTTAGTACTTTTTATTTGTTGTAGATATGACGATCACATCTTTAAAAAGTAGATTTGAGCATTCAAAAGAATTTGAAAATATTTTTGGATTTTTATTCACATGTTAAAGGTATTGCACGATAGAGAGTTAATAGAATATTATGTTGATTTCCATTCTAAAGTTTCTCATGATGATTCGTGTAATGTCGATTTCAATGATTTTTACTCTAACTTAAAAGTATTGCAAATGACTTTGCCAAATGAGTCAATGCCTGCTATTGAAATACTTGTTTATAAAGTTCATGTATTGTTATCCGTATATTTTCACTACACACAATATTTTATTAACTATGTTTGTGACTATGGCATTGGCCGAAAGAAGTTTTTCATAGCCAAAAGTGATATAAACCAACTTGAGATCGCCAATGTCGCAAGAAAGATTGAATGGTTTGGCAATATTATCAATCGACAAGATTTATTAGAAAATATTGACGTGGATGTTATTATTAATGATTTTGCATCCCAAAATGCTCGTAGAAATCATTTTTTTTATAATTTTAATTCATGACTTATTATTTGATGCTTGTCGGTCATAAACATCCATAGTTCTTTGTAACATTTTAAAAACCTTATTTATAAGAAGTTTACAAATTTAGAAAATTTAATCATTTTTATAAAGATCCTTTTTTATTTCCCATGGTCCAAGAAATGCTAGGAACGACACTGAAAATTCAAGTATAAAAAAATACCTTCATTTTTTAGAAGTTCTTGTTTCTCCTCTCTATCTCCATCAGCAAAAGGGTTTGGTCTTTATAGCTCAATATATAATCAATGAAATATTAGGTAACTACATATCCAATCACCTCTAAGGAGGTCCTTCAAGACATAATTAATTTCGAACACAAAATTTTACTGAAATTCTAAGGCCTTACTTTCTTGGTTATCTCATGCACTTGAGCAGCTTGAAGAACAACATCCTCCATCTATTGCTTTCTCAGGGTTCACTAAAGAAAATTGAATATTTATTATTATGAAAAAAACAGAGTCGTCATTTTGAGAAAAAATGAAGTTATGTGTTCCTCATCAATTTTGTGTCCTAAACCATAAAGACATTCAACATCAAGCACAAAGATCCAACGACCATCTTGAAAACTGACTTGATGAACTCGATGCGTAGGGCGGAGATCAACACCAAATTACATTTACCTATATATGTACACACCTCCAACAAGGTCTGCAAGTTAACGCTTAACAACATATAGTTATGGGATAGGAGGAATGGTACATATCATAATAACGATCGCATAATGCAATGTAACATACTTAGACGGAGATGTACGAAGCTCGTCGGAGATGACGGGAACCACCTCTGCATCGCCTTCCTCGCTGCAAGAACGACCGGCCATCAAGAGTTATACCTCCTTCTCCAAGCCATTTGAGGTTATCGCCATTGTCGAGCATCCTCTTAATGTCGGCGGTGGTGTGACCCTTCCTTTAGGGTCATTTGATAGACGAATACATGAAAGGGATAAGGAATGATAAGGAGGGATAAGATATTGTTTCTGTTCGATTAGAGTGAGGGGATAATGAGGAATAATGAATGATAAGTGGTAGTTATTCACTATTCTCTGTTCAGTGGGAGGGATATGATAGAAAGGGATGATGGATTTATGTTAGATAATATTGTTAGATAAGTGATAGTTATTTATTTTTTTACGAGAGAAGCTTATGATGGAGAAATAGTGAGGGAACCATTGTTTGTCATTTTGACTTTAGGATCAAAACGTTGACCGTCTATGGAGGGAGAGGGATAAGGAGGGTATCCCTCCTTATTCTTATTCCTCAAATAAGCAACTTGATTTTTGAAATATGCGATAAACTGCAATCCTGAACGCTCAATTTAGTCATACTACATGTAATAATTCATTTTAGATTCTTTCTTGTTGGAGTATTTGGTTGCGTGCTACTTGAGTTGTAGGTGGGTAAATGGATCACTCCAGGATCCACTTACCGCCTCCATGTGTTTAGTCCCACAATGGTGGGACTTGAAGGCTTCGTGGAGGCTATAAGGAGCCCCAGACCTCCTGTATCTTTTGAGAAAAGTAATGAAGCATATGGCCCTTTGAGGCCTTCTCCCGTGGTTTCATACCGTTCCTTATGGAGTAGGATTCCACGTAAAAAACTTGTTCTTTCATGTTTATCTTTCTGTTCTATCCTCTGTTTATCATTCCACTTCTGCATTCCTATTTTCTAATATTCACAAAAAGAATAAATTCAAGAAAATGTTTTTCAATGATATAATAGTCTTTTGGAAAACAATATAACACCATGAAGTCAATTATGATATAAAAATTATTAAGTAGAGGATGATATCCTCTTAAGGAGCTTCTATTCTTAATTAGTCCATAGGATCAGCAAGCGTAGTTCCTGAACAACCTACCATATCCACAAGGAAAAAATCACAAATGTGTGAGATTAATTCCCAAGCAGACACCTTTAGCGGTAGCGGAATTTTGGCGATAAATATCAAATCCAAAATGGTCACATATTTTAGAAATTTTAGTTATTTGCTTTTATGCAACACCTGAACAATAGGGAAACAACTTCAAACATGAATCATTGTGCTTGGATTGTTAATAGAGAGTGGATGTTTTGTTGTTTAAATTCAATATATGAATGTCCAATTGATATTGACTAACGACATGCGTCCGATTTTGTTGTTTTCCTTATGAACAACTTTTTTGGTGTTGGCTTGTATGCTAGAACAATGATTCTTCATTAGATTCAACTTAAATCGGTATTCATTGTACTACAATGCATGGAGAGAGCAGTAACTCCATAACTATATTTTTTTCCTTTTAAAAAATTCAATAGAAGGTAAGCAACATTTTGAAAAAGAGAGAGGTACAAGTGAAATAGGCACATAATTGAAGCTCATGCTATACATGCTATCATCTAAGCATTTTAAATCATAATCTGTTGTGCATTTTCCCGGGAGCACAAAAATGTAGATTTATAGCACAGATATATATGCATGAAAGTCTCATTGCCACAAATGCTCGTTGCTTTAATAGATTAATTTATTTATCATTATTTGTTGGAATGGTATAATTTCACATGATTAATGAACTTGAAAGAATGTTACTTTCGGGGCTATAGAAAAGCCATTAATCAGAATAACTATTGTCTGCTTTGTCGTTCCTATTCATTGCCATTTTTAAAATATTATCGCTAGTCTGAAAAAAACCACGAATATGCAAAAATGTCATGGGTGTGTACCTGCACTATTCCAATGACTTGGAATTTATAGGTAAAATTGAATTGTTTTTGAAGTTACACCATATTGTGAGGCATGCATTTATGTGATTGTCTTTTAGCAGTTTGTCGTTAGGGGGATTATCGACCTCGTTAAGTCAACACTTTGACCGAACTTATCTAACACCTCCGAATCTCTATTCCTATGCAGAGGACCTGCATCAAGAGGTCGGTTAGATATTAGCCTATAGAGAAAAGATTGCCATCTCCTTCTCAGGCTGGAGATCATCTCTTAATAATCATTTGGCGGTGCTTGATGAGTCCTCAATCTAACTCATTAGATATTCATCCAAGTATCGGCCTCTATGATTCAATTATCGAATCAACAGTTGTATGATTATTAACATGGCTACGGTACATAACCCTAATTGTACTAAGGGATCTATTATGCAAATTAATTATTCTTCATTTCAGATCTAGGAATGATATTCGCAATAACATTTATTGCATAATGGCTTGTCATGGGCTCACATGTCCAACAAGGCAGACGAATATGATGATGATCTTTTTGAGTTCCAATCTTGTTGTTCAAATCCCGATCCCTCAGTTGAAGACGTGGATTTCGATTGGCAGATGTTTGATGAATATGTTCCGTGTCTCATTTTCGATGAGCATACAACCAACCTAGAGACTGAGCCAACTGTGTACAGCCAAGTCCGCAATCAGACAAGCAGTCTTCAGATTTTTCTAAGTCAGAGCAGGTCGAGCTTAAGAAGACAGACTTAATAGCCTATACCCAAGCCCAAGTCAGACCATATCTCCTTGTTCCTTCTCCCCATGAGCTTAAACCTCTACCTCATAGCATGAAATATCGATTCCTTGCTGGAACGCCTAAAATGTTTCCGGTCATCATCGCTTCCAATATGATTGATGGACAAGAATCTCGTTTGAAGGAGATTCTTGAAAAGAACTGCAAGGCTATCGGGTGGTCAGTAGCTGATCTCCATGGGATTAGTCTGACTCTGTACTCCCACCACATTTTTCTCGAGGATGATGTTAAACCATCTCGTAAGTTTTAGCGTAGGCTGAATCCGAATCTTCGAGAGGTGGTTATAAAGGAAATATCCAAGTGGTGGAGCACCGATTGTATCTATCCCATCTCTGACTTGAAATGGGTTAGTCCTTTACATGCGGTACCCAAGAAGACGGGTATCACTACAATGATAAATGAGGACGGAGAGGAGATCGCTACCCGAGTACCGACTTCTTGGCACGTCTGTGTGGACTACAGACATTTGAATCAACTCGGGATATAATCAAGTAGCTATCGCTCCTGAAGACCAAGAAAAGACAACATTCATCTATCCGTTTGGAAAGCATGCTATCAAACGGATGCCCTTTGGATTGTATAATGCTTCAGCGACAATCTAAAAGGTGCATTCTTTCTATCTTTGCAGACATGGTGGAGGATTTCTTGGAGGTTTTCATGGATCATTTTTCGATCTATATCAGTGATTTTGATTCTTGCCTTTCTAACCTAGATTGTGTGCTTAAGAGGTGCACAGAGGTTAAACTCGTTCTTTCTTGGGAGAAGAGTCATTTTATGATGACTTAGGGGATGATCCTTGGTCACATCATCTCTAACAAGGGCATGGAGGTGGATTCAGCTAAGGTGGACATCATAAAGAAATTCAATCCATCGTCTAATCTGAAGCAGTTACGGTCTTTTCTCGATCATATCGGTTTCATACGGAACTTCAGCAAAATTGCCTCATCATTATCTGATCTTCTCGAGAAAGACATCAAATTTATTGTTGATGATAAGTATCTTTCGACTTTTTAACCTCTCAAGAGCATGATTGTAGAGGATCATGTCCTTCAGCCATCCGATTGGTCTCTCCCATTCAAGTTCATGATGGATACCTCCGATTTTACCGCTGGGGTTATGGTGAGACAGAGGAGGGATGACCTTCCATATGCCATACACTACGCTAGCAAGACTTTGGATTCCGCCCAGTGGAATTACACGGTTACAGAAAAAGAAATGCTAGCCGTAGTATTTGCCTTAGACAAATTCAGATCACATATCTTAGGATCCAAAGTTAAAATTTTCACTGACCACACCACCATCAAGTATTTAATGGACAAGAAGGATTCATAGTCGCGTCTAACCAGATGGATCTTTCTACTCCAAGAGTTCAATATTGTGATCAAGGATAAGCCTGGAGTTAAGAATGTGGTGGCGGATCACCTCTCCCGATTAGAAACACCCGAGACTTCTGAGTTTGATGCGCCTATTACCGAGACCTTCCACGATGAGGTGATTCTTGTTGTTGCCTCGCTGCCATGGTATGCCAACATTGTGAACTTTCTTGTTGGAAGAAAGTTCCACAAGGTTGGTCCAGAGAGAAACTTGAGACTTTCCCCGCGAAAGTCAAGTCTTACCATTAGGAGGATCCGATCCTTTATCATGAAGGAGCAGATTCCGTCTGGCGTTGATGTATTCCTCAAGAGAAATAGCATAGTGTCCTCATGTATTGCCATAGACTAGAAGCTGGAGGACACCATTCAAGGAAGAGGACAACATAGAAGGTACTCCAATCCGGCCTTTGGTAGCCGATGCTCATTGCGGATGCCCATGCATTCGTAAAGAGGTGTACCGACTATCAGAGAATGGGTACTTGTGGACATAGAAACATGATGTTGATGCAGCTGATTCACTTCTGTGAAGTTTTTGATGCATGGGATATCAACTTTATGAGCCCATTCCTGAAAAGTCAGGGATCTGGGTATATCCTTCTAGCTGTGGATTATGTGAGTCGTTGGGTAGAAGCTATTCATGCCCGAGCCGCTGCTGCGAGCACAGTTTGTAAGTTCCTGAGAAAGCATATCATTATGCGGTTCAGGGTCCCTCGAGTTCTAATATCAAACGGGGGTAGCCACTTCATCAACGACAAGGTAAGAGCACTTGCTAATGAGTTTGGCAAGGACCATCGGGTTGCTACTCTATATCATCCATAGATGAATGGTCTAACTGAGGTCTCAAATAGGGAGATCAAGACGATCTTGTAGAAGGTTATTCGTCTAGACCGAAAGGATTGGTCGTAGCTTTTGCACTCGGTTCTTTAGGCCTATATAACATCCTTCAAAACTCCATGCGTACATCTTCCTTTCGACTCATTTATGGCAAGTCATGCCACTTACCTGTCGAGATCAAGCACCGATCTTTGTGGGAAGTGAAAGAAATAATATTTAGCCTAGATGATGCGGAGATCGGAGGCATACTGAACTGGCAGTCCTGAAAGAATTAAGAGATGAAGCCTTCACGAATAGCCTTCATTACAAAGGGTGGATGAAAGAGTGTCATGATTATCACATCAGCCACAAGCAGTTTGAGCCCGATCAAAAAGTTTGGCTATTTGATGCAAGACTGAAGCTATTTCCAGGGAAACTTTAGAGCAAGTGGAAAGGCATATATCTTGTGCGAAAGGTGTACAACAATGGTAGCATCGATACATCTGAGTTGTCATATGATTCCACCTTTCGAATTACTATCCAGCGGTTAGACCCAGCCAAATTGCGGGCCGGGCCGAACGGGCTGAGGTTAAAAAACCTTTGTCCAAGGCCCGCCCATGGGTCGGCCCATGGCCCATTTTGATCTTTTTCCATTGATTTTTTTAATAGTATTTAATACATATAGATAATTTTATTAATACCAACTATACTTTATATAACTAAATACGTAGTTTACATGTTACTTGACATGTAAACTATTGAATTTTTATTTGAAACTAGTGTCACAAATGAACAACTTAAAGCATATCATATTAATACATGTATAATTTGACATATAATTATATATTTTTATTTTTTACGGGCCGGGTCGGGCCGACCCATGCATAAATCTCGAAGCCCAAGCCCGGCCCATGAGTGAGCTGGGCAGGCTGGGCGGGAGGACCCCCAGCCCGTTGGCCAGGTCTACCAACGGTTGAAGCATTTTCTCGATCATGAACCGCAAACTATTGAGGTTTCCCCTATCTATTTTGTATGAGATGATCTCTTCACTCTTAAACTCTGCATCTCAAACATGATTTTCCAGATCGCTTTGTATATACTTTTGATTTTATTATTTCTCCCTTCTGTTTATCTTACACCCTTAGGTTTTATCTAGAATTTTGCTATACTTAAGATGTGCTTTATCCTAAGTATAAGGGGAGTAGACACCGTGTTGTTCATATCGTTCTGTTCTATTACCCATGGCGTTGCTTATACTTAGGGTGTGCTTTACCTTAAGTATAAGGGGAGTAATGTCACTCATTATCGTCTTTTGATTGTTGTGGGTTTTGTATCCTCTGCTCTCTAGCTTGTCCCTCACTTTTTCATATTCGTCTATATATTACGGATATTTTACCCTAAGTATATGGGAGACAAATCAATCCATTGAGTGTATACATTCTCTTGACCTCAATCATCTTCGATTTTGAGTCTTCTATCCTTAGGATTATTTGATCCTAAGTATAGAGGAGATGATCGACTTCTATTCTTTTATTCGTTATCTTTGAGTCGTTGTAGTATAGGATTCTTTTCACTGATTTATACTTAGCCCGAGTTATGTCTTCCTTCGTCGTTTCTTTGGTCACTTGAGGACATAATTTACACTAAGTATAGGGGAGTAGTAAAGTATGTATATGCTATATATACTTTTGAAGCCATAACTCATACTTTATTGTATTTTTAAGAATATGTTATCTAAAAGTATATGTATATATTTTAAAAGCCGCAAGAAAACCATAAACATGACTTATAAAAAAGCTTAAAAATTGTATATAAAATGTTGCAAAATACTTTCGATAAAATCCTTAAAGATTTGTAAATATAATTCTTGTATAATCTTGTGCAAAAGCCGTATAATTTTGTATATAAAATTTGTATAATTTTTTTTTGTAAAATATACATAATTCTTGTAAAAAAATTTGTGTAAATTGAATTAATCCACTAACTCTTTCAGAAAAGACCCTAAAAATTGAAAGTTTTAAAATTCAATAAAAATTTGCAAAATTCTTTAAAAACTACTTAAAAAGTTAAAATCAGAAAATCCACTTCATAAAAAAAATGTTCATTCATTAGCATTTTTCAGAACAAGTCAGATTCTTGAATCGAATGGATCTAAGTCCGAGAGATGGAGTTTGGTTTAGGGCTTAATCCACTTAATTCTAAAGGGACTTTTTTAAGAACTGGAATTGAGAGTCTTCGGATCTTTTAGACTTAATTCTTTGGGTTCCATGAGACCATATTCGGAATTCAACTTAAAAGTGCCTAAGTAGGACACCTAATGTCATCCTCTTAACTCTTCTCCATTTGAATCAATTTTGAACTCATGCACTCTACACTTATCTCGACTTTCATGGGGCTACGAAGGACAATCCATTTCGGCGGCGCGTTTCCATCCTTGTCTAGTGGCGTTGTCGTCTAAAGACGAGAGATATTGGGGTTAAAATAAAGCTTCAGGTGAGAGAAGGATCTGCCCGCACAATTTTTCTAAGAACCCAAAAAATGGACAGAATGAAAAGATGTTATATCCACCAGGGCATAAAAGATCTATGCACTACAACAATTATTTCTACCAAAAAGAAGCCAAATACACAAATATCAAATTTGACCACAATGGTTCGAGCTTCAGAAAAGCTTACACTATCTTAATGGAGAGTTGGCTAAACTGGTCTCAAGCTTCACACGAGATGTGATTACACTGATCACACTCCAATTCTCTTCTCATTCTTGTATCTTCTTCCTCTATTCGATTGTGGACACATCATGAACTGACCTTATAAGGAAATATCTCGTCCTCAAGGATCGAGTAGCTGGATGAGGGTCCAATGAAAGTGTATCACTGGGATGGATGGTTTCTTCGCTTCTTTAAGCAGGAAGATCTAAAACCTTTCACACACAATACAATTTGCTTTCAAAGCTGAAAAGTTTGCGTGATGGATAAGTGGATCTGAGTTGGCTATTGAGGTGAACCTGGATAAGGATTTGTGAAACTTGAGGGCAATCGAGGTTTAAATCATAATTCTAATAGTCTCAACACATTACCAATCCAAAGGTCTAAATCCAAGTTTTAAATTTTGGGTCAATTAAGATTCGATATAAAGAAACGAGCATGTTCTAAGTACTTTTACTTTCCTTTTTCTTTTTACGTGCACTTATTTATAGAATAAGTGTTTGCTAAGGGACTAGCAAAGGTAAAGTATAGAGGAATGATGAATCCATGATTCATCGCCTTTGTTCTTTCATTTCGGCTAAAATCCTTGGTAAAATGCATGTAAATAATCATTAATTCTAACTAATATCATTCTAACCACAATTGTTAATATCATATATTTAACACTTATTTTATCCAAAATTAAATAATAAAGAGAAAAAGAAAGAAGGCTGTAGATATAAAATATATACAGACTGATCCTAATCCCGAGACCAGGTCAATATTGACCTGATAGACAAAATAAATAAGTAGGGGGAGATAATGATCCTAACTTATAAAAAAATATCAGAAAATCAAGACCAAAAATACAATTTATCTATTTTCCATATTTTAAATATTTCACCTATTTTATTTATCATTTAGATCATCTCAAACAAAATACTTCTTTTACAAAAGTTGTTTATAAAAATATAACTTAATTTATAAAAATATCAAAAAAAATAATTCAACACAAAAATAATTAATCACAATGAATCGAAAAGCTGTAAAAGCTAATTTCCGAAGTTTATAACTATTTATACAAAACTCCAAACGGACTAAACTCGCTTTTAAACTTCATTTTATACTTTATACTATTTATTAAAAATACCAAAAAAATATTAGAATAAAAAAGAGTGAGTTTTGGAGTTTGAGCCCGTTGTATATATGTACTATATGTAGAAACTTCCCAGATTTTTAATTAATTAACTGTAAATCCGATTAACTTAATTTTTTTCTAAAAATCTTTTAAAAATATATAGAAAATACAAAAATATAACTTAAGCTAAAATGCAAATAAATCCAAAGCCTCGAAGCCGTTACCTAAATTTTCCGAACCTCATAACTCAGCCATATGAACTCGGAATTGGGCAAACTCAGTCTTAAAATTCATATTATTTAATTACCTACAAAATGACAACGCTTTCGCTAAAATCAGAGTTAATATGCAAAATGTGGGTTTCTAGATCGTATGGGTATATTGTACAATGTACCGTACTTTATTTTTAAATTAAAATAAATAATATTTCATTAAGTAATTTATTTAATTATTAATTTCATCATTTATTAAGTAATTTAACTTAATTATTAATCTAACCTAATATTAATTATATTAATAATTTAATTAATTTTATTATTTATTTTAATTTTATTCTTTTCTTCTTCTTCCTTCATTTCTTTCCTACGTCTCCTCCTTCCTCCATGGATTCCTCCGTCGCCTCCGCCTCTTCTTCCCTTCCTCTGTCCAGCGATCCTACAGCCTGGTCGTTGGGCCGTTTAGCTAACCGAACACCCTCGTCGGATTCTCGTCCAGGTTCGTCAAACCTGGACCTCCTTCTTCCTCTATAAATACCGCTGACCCCCCTCCCATGGCCAAATCATCCGCCACTTTTGTCTTTTCATTCCACGAGCTCCGAGAGAGAGACCCGGGAGGCTGACATTCTCCAGTCCTTCTCCGTCGAGCGAGCGAGAGAGAGAGAGAGAGAGAGGAATACAGTGAGATCAAGCACTAGCGATGCCCTGCTCTGTCGTTTCCGAGCCCCCACACCGTTGCGTGTCGAGGCAGTGACCACAGAAATCCTCCGTCGGAGCTTCAATCCCAGGAGACAACATGCGCACATCGTCAGGTCAGTAGATCTTCTATCTCTCCTCTCTTCGTCTTCTCCCTTTTCTTCTCAACCCCTCTGTTCTCTTCTCAAATCCATTCTAATCGATCTTGATTCATTGATCATCTCCATTTCACTACGATCCAGTTCTTCATCCTCTCCTTCCACGACCTATCCAACTCAAATCTGATTAGGATTTGAGATTTGATCCTACTCCTCCACATTTGACAGAGGATCCTCATTCATCCATTCATTTCCCTAATTCTGAACATAACCTCCAATCATGACTTGAACCTCAAGCCTTAGATCTTATTTGCAGGCCAGTTGGAGTGATAACCAGGAGCCTCATCGTTATCAACATCGAAAATATGCGCACCTGAGCTTCAAGCACTGCAAGTATCTGCTGATATCAAGGTTGCAAAAAACGGTATGCGGTATACAGTCGGTAGGGTCACTGATTACTGTTTAAACGGTATGCGGGAGTTTAAACGGAAATTAAACGGTCTATGCGGTTTTACATTTTTAAATTAATAAAAAATATTACATATATATATTTAATAAAAAAGTATAATTGAACTTTAAAAATATAATCACATATCCACAATTTTGATCAGATATTGTGAATTTCAATGACTTCTTCATCCAAATGTGACATGTCAAAGTAGATAGCATAATCAACATAGGGTTTATGTTACCTTGATGCAAAACGCGGCCGCTTAAACGGCGTGTAAACGGCCGATTACACCCGTTTAAACGGTCTGACCGTTTACATAGCCGATTAAAGGTTATACAGTCGGTCGAGGACCGAATGAGTTTAAACGGCCTTTTAAACGGCCGCCTGAACCGATTTTTGCATCCTTGGCTGATATGTGACGAAGCCTAAGCTGAAGAGAGAGTGGGATGACCGTCCTCAACCAATCAATTCCGCATTGACATCGACAAGATCTGAATCGAGAGACTCCAATGCATGCACTTGCTCGGCACCATAACGAAGCTACATTGGAGAACGAGTGGAGGAGCTATTCAGCGATATTTGATCAGATCCGAGTCGTTATCTGAGAGCAAGAACCTCTTTGAAGATCCGCTTGAGATCTTTACTGTCTGAAGCTTGACAAGTGATTTGTTGTTCACAAAACCGAGTCATCAAGACGCTCCTGGAGTCAAGCATCATCATCGATCCTTGATCGTTGCACGACTGCAACATTCGAAACACGATCGTCTTTGAAGCAACTGAGTTCTAAACATCTCCGCCTGGAACTCCAAGAGATTTGAGGAAGAATATCTATTGATCCCAGGCATACAACTATTGTTCGATGGGAGGAGTATAGACCATTCGAGGTTGTCAAATCGCATTAGGGAAGCTCTCAATCAACCGGTCGAGATGACTTGATCACGAGCTTCAAGACACGTGTCACTGTCGTATCAACTCCACCGCTCGAACGCGGTCATGCGCGAAGCGTGTGTGAGCAAAATATCTCTGGGGCATTTTACAACAATACCCTTGGATTTTTTGTTAATTGCAAACAGGTCCAGGAAGGAAGCTTCACATGCCAGACACATGACTAACTGAACCTTTTGCCCGCTAACCCTTGTTGTTTCTGCAAATTTAAAAGCAACCTAAAATTTCCTAATATTTACAGATATACCCCTGTACTGTAATATACTATCCTATGCCTTTATAATACATATTATAAAAAATACAAAATATAAAAATAAATTAAATATATATATCTACAGTTTGTACTATATACAATATTAAATAATATTTTGAAAATAAAAAATATATTATATTTTTAATAAATATTTTGAAAATAAAAAATATAACAAACTTAAAAACCATAAAAATTATGAAAACAATGTTAAAAATCTAATAAAAATCACCCTTAACATATTTTTACCATATATTACATTTTAAATCAAAATAAAATAAAAATTGAATAATAAATCAATAAAAAATACCAAATTTATTAAAACTTCAAAAAATCATAACTAATTCAAGAAAATTCATACAAAAAAGCATAACATATCATTTCAAAGATAATTTTACTAATCTCCATTAAAAATAAAATAAAAATTTTTTCGCATTATTCTCAATCTTAAAAATCCAAAGTAAAATCCTATTTTCAATTAAAAGCCAATTTTCAACATTAAAAATAATTCAAAAAATATAAAAATCCTTAACTTTTAAAAAATTCGTAAAAACAGTAAAACAAAATTAAAATATAAAAATAGCAAAATAAAAATCAAATAGAAATTACAAATCATTTTCTAAAATAAAAAATGCAAAATACTTTAAATTCACACAAAAAATAATATACAATTCATAAAAAAATCAAAAACAAATCTAGAAAAATCCCTAAAAATAAAAATTAGGAAACCTTTTACCTTAGCTTTTCTATAGTTTAACCCTAGTTTCCAACAGTTTTCCTCCTTGAGTTAAAGAATGCATATAGAAAGATACAAACTTGCTCATCCACATCCATGTATATCGTCTGCGTTAACCCATGTTCCGATAGGACACGGACGAACCTTCTCAGCATGGGTGGTCTCATTCGAAAATTCTGAAAGGCTTTATCATCATGGCCCGCAAGCATCTCCTTAACCCATTCTCGACCGCTGAGAGGCCTTGCATGTAAGGGTCAGGGAACTCGTCTGCATGCCGTCTCCCACTCCTCTATCGCAATAGCACCCACTACTCCCATGCAAGCTATCATGGCCTGATCCCTGACATCCTCAAATGGTTGTAACTACGAAAGGTCATCCCTAACAATGCACTTAGGCCCAATCAGAAATTATCCTAAGCAATGCAACTACTTGGTTTAATTATAAGAGACAATCATTGTGTACGCATTAAACTAATACATAAAACATGTCATAAAAGACGAGGTAAATGGCAGATGCAGGTCTTCACATGACCACATCATACAGGAAAACTAATCCAACCAGTAATATGCACATAAGTAAAGCTACTATGTGTAAGCAAAGTTAATAGATAAAGCCATGGACGGCCATATCGCGATATATCGTCGATATATCGGTGATATATCGGTATCGACAAGTCACCGATATATCGCCGATATGGATGATATCGGGTATCGACAGGCCAAAATAGCACAATGGATACTGGATGTCGGCGATATGCGCCGATATATCACCGATATCGGCGATATATCGGTATCGACATTGTATCGATATGTCCTTCCATGGATAAAGCCCGTCATAAAGGAATATATAAACAAAAGCTGGAGGTCTTCAGAAGACCACATCCTGCAAGAAACATAGTTAAGTAATTTGACAAACATGCACATGAACCTTTACATCCTACAGATTAACAAAACTTGACATGGCAATGGAATACAATACAGTTTGCATGATAGAGTAATTAAATTATCCTAAGAAAACAAATGTTCGAAGCAGTTTTGAACATTGTCTGACAACATTTGGTGAAGTGGCTAAATTCTACTTGGAATGATATCCTTCAACGATGAATGGTCCTCTTGATCCAAGCATTCAACTTATTGGGGTCACCTTTGACGTGGTAGAAAACGTTTCTACCACTCGTTGTAGATAATTTCTCTGCAATCCTTTCAAATTGATCGATGTCAAGGTCCGTCCTGAACACATTTACTTCCCTGCATGTTGCATTTGCCAGTTCATCAGGAACATGTCTCCCCTCAGCAAACTTTTTTGGCAGTGTTCAGAAACTTCTCTAGCAGTTCTTTTCCTGTTGCAGTCATCAACCCTCCACTTATTGATTTTTTGCTATTTGTTCGTCGACAACCGGTATTTCTCTTTCAAGATGATGGTGTAGGAGTCATCTCGTTGCTATCAGCCTTGTCGAAATTCAGTTCCCCATTGGTTGCTTGTCCCTTGCCGGTCACGTGGAGGTTGCATGCACTGTAATAGTGATATCCTTTGACAGAAACCTATGAATATCACCTAAGTACATAAAGGGTTTATTGTGATATTTGCGATATCGATCTGCAAGCTGTAACAGATTTGAATCAGGCATAAGAGGTTTGAAAAACTTATGACAAGTTAAAAATAAGAGATTACCTCCAACCAAGCATCCTCTGATGGAGGAATAGGCCTGTTATAGATGTTATCCCATCCCCAGCCAGACTTGTTACGAAGGTAGAGATATGAAGCATAGTCCTTCTTCATGTTTTTCCATCGATGTTGGAGTTGCACCTTCGTGTAGCTAAAGTGGCTCACTTCGTTGAACCTCCTCACAATCGAATGCCATCAAGGGACTGTAAACATGCTCCCAGCCCATGATATCTCGTGTTCTAACATTGCATCAACGAAAATCATGTCCACTGTAGAGTTCCATTGTGCAATGTGTACCGAGCCTAATATAGGGACCTCAGGTGGTCCGCCTATCACTCTCTTTCTATGTTCCCTCCATGCAGACATAAAATTAGCTTTAAAATCATGTTGCTAACCAAGTATGATGCATGATGCTTTATACAGAGGACTTTGGAAAAATATGGGCATCAAAGTTAACAAAATAATACTATTGACCCGACTTAGCACATGACAACAAATACATAACATTGTGGAACCAGATCACCTTACTGCAATCCCGTAAAGAAGATAATACTCCAAATCATGGTATCCACAAATAAGCCACAATCAGAAATAATCAATCAATGAAGATATATATAAAAGTAACTAGGTGACTCAAACATCCATCAACAAGATCCATTTCGTAACAACTTGTCTCCCACATTCTCTTGAAAATCCGACATCCACCGATTGCATCCTCTCGCTTCTTGGAAAATTTAATATTGAATTGTAGAGAACATAACACAGTCCAAGGTATGCCAAAACCGGAATTATTCAATATCCAATCTAACATTCAATTGTGCATCGAAATGCTATATCAAGTATAGCCATATAACCATCAATATGCTCGAGCTATGCATAAAAATAGACTCTATGAAGAGATACTCACAGAAAAATTTGTGTATAAATACTCTTCCTCCCAATCAAATAAATCAACAATGAAAGTTGTGGGATATTGATCAAATGAAGGCGTGTGAAAAATCTCAAAGGTGCTGCAAAGTCTCATTTCTATTTATAAAGGAACACATGTTGTATATATAGCAAATGGCCCATAAAGGAAAGCTACACCCTAACAAAACATTTTTATACAAGTATAAGTTGGATGGTACCATGCTATGAACCAGATTTCGAAGCTCGAGGTTTTTATTATGACAGTAACCACAATAATCCCATACATGTATTTGTTACAACTCTCACGATTTCGTGGCTTACTTTATGGCAGATTGTAGCAAGCATTGTATACATATATGTTGTTCAACGTATGAGCATCCAAGTATATAGATTAATGCAGAAATTACAGTATGTCCATGTGAGGAGGAGGTTGGAAAACTTGGATGGATTCCCAGATGAAGAATGCTTGGGTCATTGCAAGGGAGATGTACATCTGAAATCTACATTCAGCCAGAGACCCAAAACCGAAGATACAGGAAACAGATCATACATTCCAAACAACATCTTTAAGCTCCTCTGAATCTCCTGCAGTTCCTTGGCTCCAACTGAAACCCTGACGTGAACAATCACGTGCAAGGAAACGATCACGTTGCACACAATTTATAAACAAAGATATCATCAAGTACCTTCGATATTCTCGTTCCACCCCTCAAGGGCATAGGGGAGCGGGCAGGACCGGTCGACTCACGCGAGGATGTCTGCCCTTCCATCCTCGTGCTCTGTGGAGTTGGTGGAGATGGGAAGCGGTTGCAAAGAGGAGTAGGGCACGGGCAAGCCTCTAGCATGCTTTCTATCGACTAGTCAAGATCAAATGTTGGGATGAGTTGCAAAGGAAGCGCATAGCCTGAAGCCCTACAACGTGAACAACCCCCAGTAGATGGAGATGAGCAAGCAAAGATAGGTACGGATGAAGGTGGACGACAATGTTGCAGGTTCTGGGTGACCGGGAGTCTCCACTTTCTCTGTCTGGCAAAGGGAAAGTTGATGCGATGATTCCTTATTTAATGCCATTATGATGCCAACTTGCATCGACAACCAAACTGAGTCCTTCGAAACGCAACCCAGACATCCTGGCACCCAAACACCCTCTCATGTTCGGGTTATCTGGGTAACCCGGGTCGAACCCGCGATCCAAACGACCCTTAGCGCCACCTTCACCGCTTCTATCCTCTACACGACGACATGGTATACAACCTTCTTCCTAGTCTCATTTGCTAGCCACTAACATGAAGCATATACCAAGCGCTGAGATTGTTGTCCTCTAGACCAAGTTCTTCCCCGATTGTATACTACCTTCTAGTCACATTCAATAAAATTGAAATTTTATATACTAATATTTTTTAAATTTCTTTATTAAAGCATATGTAGTTAGTGTAGTATTTCAATTATACTAAATGCATTGCAGCTCATATTCTTATTTTTACATAAAAACTCAAATGTGTCAAGTGATACAAATCAAACATGAGGCAAGACTGTTACGGGGGAGAATATGTAACTATGGAAAATTCGATCCATACTTTAATCTCTGTAAATTGACTAGTCATATTCAAAATGAAATACCTTGGTGTATGTTGTATGCCGATGATATTGTGTTAGTTGATGAGACTAAAATGAAGTAAATGAGAATCTTGAGATTTGGAGACATGCTTTATAAACTAAAGGATTTCGTATAAGTAGTACTAAAACTGAATATATGGGGAGCACATTTGATGGAAGCAGTAGTGAAGAATCAAGGTTAAGATTGGAGAAGATAATATTTGGAAGGAAGATTCTTTTAGATACTTGGATTCTATTTTGCAACACAATGGAGAAATCGACGAAGATGTTACTCATATAATAAATGCAGGTTGATTAAAGTGGAGAAGAGCCTCTGTTGTTCTATGTGATAAGAAAATTCATTTGAAAATCAAAGGAGAGTATTACAAAGTAGCCGTGAGATCTTCTATGCTCTATGAATCTGAATGTTGACCCATGAACCATATACATGTGTAGAGAATGATAGTCGCAGAAAAGAATATGCTATGGCGAAAATGTGGTCATACACGAAAAGATCGGATTCAGAATGATGTGATCAGAAGGAAAATTCGTGTAACTCCGATAGAAGATAAGATGAGAGAGAATCACTTAAGATAGTTTGGTCATTTACTAAGGAGGTCTGTCGATGCACCAATTAGAAGATGCAAGATTTGGGATGTTGAGCCAGCTAAGAGAGGGCTAGAAAGACCCAAGTGCTGGAAGGAGATTATCCTAAGGGACCTTAGTTATTTGAATCTAAATCCGATAATGACCTAAATAGATATGAATGGGGGCAAAGAATCCATATAGGCATTAACCCTACTTAATGTGAAAGAAAGCTTTGTTGATAGTTAGATTAGATTGAAAAAAGTTCTAATCCATTAAAATTGGACTGGACATTAATTATGATATAATCCTATCAAATCCAATCCATGTGCACTCCTATGAATGGACACATAGAACCAAGGTTCAGGAAAGCGGTATGCGTATGCGTTCGGACTGGTCATTGAATACTGATTAAGCGGTATGCGGGGGCATATGCGGGGTATATGAGGTTCTAAACAGTTTTCTAATTTTTAATTTAAAAATAAAAAATATCTATGAATAACATTACCACCGACATTATGTATCTAAGTGGAGTTAAAGAAGATCTAAGAAAAACGGTTCATGTTAGATGGGTGTGCATATATACTTTTAATTGCCTCATATTTAATCACAAAAAATATTTACCATAAAACTTTACATTATATGATTCATAATAACAAAACTTCAATACACATACATGCACAACACAAGCAAAACCTCAATCATCATATATAAAAAATATTCGACGATACATTGTATATACTCGTGAAAATAATACATGAGAAAAACATAAAACATTGCACATACATAATGGTATAATGCATTGCAATTGTATAGAAATGCATGTCATATTCTAACAATTGATGAAGAGACAGAGTTACAGAATTAAGGACATGAATGAGAAGATTGAAAAGTTGGACCTGCTGGAGCAGTATGGGGGACATATGCGGGGGCATATGCGGGCCGCATATGCGGGGAGGGCACATAATGCACTGATTCAAGTAATCGGTGCGGTTTGCACGCCGCACAGGCATATGTGGCCGCATATGCGGCCCGTGCGGCCGATTTAGTGAACACTGCATAGAACCACTATTGCAATATTCGACCGAATATTCTTACTCTGTGGGGTGACCAAATAGAGTATCGCTATGCGATCAATATTCGATCCAACCCGAATATTCGGGTAGTGGGTCGAATATTCAATCGACTATTGCAGCATGTTGCTGATTTTTTTTAGTTTTTAAAGGTTCTCATCTATCCCGATGTCATCACAAATGTTAAAACTCCATATATGTAACTTGTTAATTGGTACTTTTATCTTGGATTCTTATTGATTGATGACTATATATGTATAAAAATATAAAAATACATGTATCAAATATAATATTTATATTTAAAATAATTAAAAAATACATATCTAAATAATTCCGATTATTCTTCGAAATAATGAATATTCTTTATTCAATGACAAATACCAAATACATAGAACTCCTTAAGATATAATCCTATCAGATCCAATTCATGTGCACTCCTATGAATGGACACATAGAACTCCTGGAAGCATCAACCAATACGATTTTAGCGTGGGAAAGATTCCACCACTCCAACAATAGAACTACCACTATTAATTGTCACAACATTTCAAAATAAAAAAATTGTCACAGCATTTCAACATATTACAGTGCCACAAAGTACAAGCTCAAGTTGGCAAAAGAAACGGTCAGGTTGGCTGCTATTTTATTTTAAATTTTATTTCTTTGGGCTACTATTTTATTGACCAAATTCTACTCTACGTTAATTCCGATACATTCAAAATACAATCCATGTCCAATTGACACAATTGTATTCTGATTTCCTAACTAACTTTATAATTTAATTACATAATGTTGAACCTGAGAATATTCATTCAAGTGCACATTTACTTGATGAATAGAAATCTCAGTTTATTATAATTCACTTGTAATGTTCCTAATTGAATGTGTATTCAATTCAATTGATCTGGATTTTAATCAATTTAGCAGGATTTTGGTCCGGTATTCAGGTGTCCATATCTGATGATATCAAAGATATCACAACTTGTATGCATGTGTGTGCATTACTGTTCTGTGCAATGTTTTAGATCAGAGATGATCTTGAAATTTTGGTTATCTACAACTTACAGATGATATTATCACTTGTTTCCACAATATTGAAATCGTTCGCAATTAGTATGACTTCATGAAGGATCCACATACAGGTTTCTAACCAAACACCAAATGAATAAACTGAAAAAAACAAGTTAAAAAGTATCAATCTACAGGGAGTTCATTAGTTTACAGCTCGTCAGATAGTTGAGAGCAGCAGACGCAAGCCATAAAATATAGGCTACACAAGATTGCATCATTCTCCAGTTTATAGATTACGCCGACAAACAGACACAAAATATACGCCATCTTGCCAACATCAATAAACTGTGCACAAGATAAACTTACATGTTCTTATTCTTTCTCCTGCATCAGGGAAGAGATTACTTTCAAATCTTGCTTCTTCCTTCTGCATCTGGGATGAGATTTCATCTCTGGAAACGCATCTGCATCTGTAGGTAGAAGATGTAAAAGCTGAAGTCAGCATCTACATTGAAAGGAGTCCAGAACCAAGAAACGTATTCATATGATATTTGCACTGCAATTGGAATACTAAAACTTTGATTCTCCAAAATACTGGTCGCTCTAATAGGCTCAATTGCATGATATGACGATTTGTGTTGGTGTTAGGCTAAACAAATTGCTAAACGGGAGCTGAAACAAAGAGGAAAAACGAGCACATTGCAACGGATAAACCTTATACGGATTATCTGGTGGCAAAAAAATATATTTTGTTATGTTCCATAGGTAAGCCTCCTTTTGGTTTTAGCCAAAGCTGCCTCTTCAAGAGAAAATATGGTTTTTCGTGGATTTCTTGGATTTCCATAGGCTCTCTTTTGAAATTCTCCATCAACATGAAAAACCCAAAACCAATAACATAATCTATTTTTTTCCACTAGATTGGCGCATTAGATTTGTGATTGCTGCACGAACGAAATTTTTCTCCTGAAACAATGATAACCAATGCCAATGTGTCAGATCTTCTTAAAGCATCAACCAACAAGATTTAGCATGGAAAATTTCCAGTGCATTCCAACAACGGAATCACCACTACATCTCAACTGTCAGCATCTCAGCACATCAAAGTTCAAAAAATAAATAGGATTGCGATCAGAAAGAAAAGCAAAGTACCTCCAAAGCGATCGCGCCAGAACAAGATCTTGCCATCCTCCTCCTCCTCGTCGATCTCGTCCTCGTAACCAAACTCCGCATCGCCTTTATACCCGGTCTCGCTCCCGTACCCGGACTCGTTCCCCTGCTGCTCTACGACAACCCCACCCACAACCCCGAGCAAGCAACCCCCAGATCTCGACGCATCCCTCTCCGCCCCAGCACCACCACCACCGCAACTCCCAGCCGCAGCATCCCTCATCGGCAGCCTCGCCTCCCCGATATCGGAGCCCCAACTCCCGTCCCCGCCGTTGAGGAACATCTCACCGCTGGAGTCGGTGCCCCCGGCCGCCAGGGGGAAGTCGGAGCAGGTGGCGTAGGCGGCGGAGCCCCCGCAGCAGCGTCGTCGGGTGGTGGCGCTGCGGTCGCTGCTGCGGCCGGAGACGGAGCGGCGGCGGCGCTTGCGGGCGAGGAGGGGGAGGGAAACGCAGGCGCGGAGCGGGCCTTCGTCGGCAAGGGAGAGGGTGGAGAGGGAAAGGGAGAGGTCGGGGGCGGTGGAGCGGTCGGAGTTGCAGGGCTTCTTTGCGTATGGTTCTGGGGAGGCCTTGAAGGGTGTCCAGGAGTGGAGCTGGAGGGTGCACGACTCCAGCGCGTGGCGGCAGCTGCCGCATCTCCCCTTCATCTTATTATTGTATCACCATCCTCCGCCCATCGCCGCATCCGGGACTTTCCGCTCTGCAATCTCCCTCGTAGAGGGAGAAGACGAAGGAGATGCGTTTAGGAGTGGGATAGTGGAACTGTAGTCCTTGAGGTTTTTCTGTGTCATCTCCAGTACCATTCCTGTGGAATTATTTGGGGGTATTCCATATTTTTCAAGGAAAAATGGGCCGGTTTACTAAAATCTACCTGCCAATTTGTTAACTACAAATTGCATAATTCCAATATGCACTTTCTTTTAGTAGAGCATGAAGGAGGCTCGCATTTTCTAAAACATCCTTTCAACGTGAAGATATTTGGTAATGAATGATGACATTACATTCAATGTTTAGAAAACTGGTTGATTATACCGTCTACTCGGTCGCATATTCGTACTCGGAAGTATTGACGCTCTGAGTATGAACAAATCGACATCTAGGAGGAACAGGTCGCATACTTGGCAGAGTATACCGTTTATGCGACCGTTTTCGAATAAAATTTTTTAAAATCCTTACCCAAACTCGGACACCTGACTTAACCCTCACGCAACTCGTAATCCTCACGCATCTCATACCCCCTCACACACCCGAGCCCTAACTCCACCAACCTCCACTACCTCTGCGGCTCCGCTCGGGGCTTGCCTCCACCATCCGCGGCTCTGCCAACTGCTCACGAGCCCCCCCTCGCTCCCCTCTCCTCTGCCAGCACATCCGATCCTCCGCCACTGCCTCCATGACCTCCACCAACACCTCTAACTCCACCGACAACCTCCACTGTCGCACCGCTCACTTCCATCGCCTGCATGTTTGATTGATTTATGATTAATGAATTTGACATCACAATTTATGATTGATTTATTTTTCGGCTACAAGTTTGATGGTATGATTTTTTCATGTTGGTATGATTTTTTTCTTATTTAAAATCTTGAAATGGAAACTTTCCTTTCCAATGTACATCACATAATCAATAAAACAATTATCTCAATCAACAATTGCAAACGAATCCATGAGAGGCATGTGCTTCAAATTTCTTAATCATCAACGTATAAATTGTTCATAACGTAACAAAATTGGTGTACGTTACCTGCAGGTCAACGATGAATGATTCTCTGAAAATAAAATGGGTGAGTGCTAGAACTTGAGGAACCCTATTACTTTTTATCCCAATAGTTTTATTGCTTATATCTTTAATTTTTTATTATTATAATCAAGAAATGTAATATTTAGAGGATATTAACATAATGTTTAAATTTTATTTATATTTTTAATAATAAAAATTATTAAACCACATAAAATCACATACTCCTCGCATACTCTCGCATATCGCATACTCTCTATGCAGTGACCTCTTCGATTGAATACTGCATACACCTTCCTAAATATCGATTACATTATTCACTTTCATTTGAACATTGAAAGTTGGTAATCTAACATGAATATGTTGTGAAATTCATTGAAATAAAAAGCTAGATTTAAAATAACAAGGACAAGAAGAAATTTATTTAGTGGGTGTTCAGTTCGAGAATAATCTGGAATAAGGATGGAGAATAAGGAGAAAAAAGGTCTATTCTCTGTTCGAATAGAGTATATGAGTAAGGAGAATACGCTGGAATAACGGTTATTCTCTGTTCCGCTGGCTATTGAGAGTTAAGGAATAAAGTTTAAAAGTTAGTTAAAGTTGTTGGTTGTTATTTGATTTGGTGAGATGAAATATATTCATCGAATTGTTGACATATAATTGTCAATTACAAACCGATACAAATTGCAACACAAAAATAAAATATCCAAAATCTAGTAAATCAAAGTTCATTTTACATTATTTATAACATTATGACATACTTATCATACAATGGTTCCTCTGCAATCTCATGCGTGGAAGTTGATCCAGTCGTCATCTAGGCGATCTCTCTCTGCTTCTCTTGTAACTGACGTTGGGTTTCCTCCAGTTTCTCTATGAAAGATTCTTCTGAAAATTTGAGCACATTTATTAAATATGCTAAGAAATTCCTCTCAACCCACATGGATTCGTCTGTCGGGTCCAATGTCGATGTCTTGACCTTGTATCCACAAGATATCTGCATGGAATTATGTGATTTGATAGTCATTCTTATTGGAATGGATGAATATAAATAAAATAAAAATAATGGGAAGAATTTATCTCTTTTAGGAAACTATACCACAAACGATCCTCGACGTCCTCGTATCTATGCAAACCCTCGAAGAGCAGGTCTGCATCATCCGGACAGAAGTACGTCCATCAATCTTAGGACAATCACAACGAAGCATGGCCATAAATATGGAGGGTTCTCAAGAAAATTCGAACACCACTAAATAAAGAAAATATACATGAAAGAACTATGCATTGTATAGTTTGTAAAAAAGGACAAGTGATTATCCGAAAAAAATTTCCCTCAGATTGCATCTTTGGCATTCATGCCAGTGTTAACGGTTCCGTCGGTTAAGCGAGGCCACCGTCATGGCCGCTGATGAATCCCTGATTCTCACTCTTTATTCTTTTATTTTTTTCTATTTATCTTGTCAAATCATCATGTAAATAGGTGTAAATACAGTAACATAGCATTCTTCTGTAATATTGCATAATTAGCAAGTATTTGTGCAAAATAAAAGAATAAAGGAAAAGAAAAAAGAAGGAGGTATTTAGAATAAATACATAGTGACCCGAACCCCAAGAGAACGTTAAGCCTGACCTGATCGCCAAATAAAATAAGTAGAGAGAGATAGGGCTTACTCTATGTTGTACATATCAACTATATATGTAAATAATTATTTTTAATAAAATAAAATAAAATATTCTTTCCACCTCCTTATGTATAGTCCTAAAAGTAAAATAAAAATAAGATAAAAATCATAAAAATAAAATAAAAATATAATCCTCTCTCAGTTGTACAAAATACATTTATATAGGTCACGTTCCCTATTTATTCTATACCTATAAATAAATCATAAAAATAAAAGAAAAATTCTTTTGTACTCCTAAAATTATGTTGAAATAAATAAAATATGAAATTGGGGTATTTTTATAAAAATAATAAAATAAATATTATTGTACAAAATACATAGGTATATAACACCATACACTGGATATATGCTAATTTATTTTTCAAAAAATAATTAAAAATCATAGAAAAATTCCTTAAAAAATAATAAACATTTTTCATTTTATAAACTTTTTATTTTAAATTGACTTGTTATTTTTTATTGATTTTATAGATAATTCGTAAATTCTTTTTTCTGATTGGTCTAGTCGGATGTTGACCTCCGGTCAACGCCCTCTTCCAGGCTTGACCCGACTCCTTCTACCAGAGCTTCTTCTCCCCTTTTTCCCGATCGGATCAAGCCTCCTCTCGATATGATTTTTCATCCGAGCTCTCTCCTTAGATCCATGACCCTCGCGGATCCCTAGGAAGGCGTGGATCTTCCTGGGGTTGTGTGTTTTGGCCCAATAATCTCACCCCCTTGGGATGCCTATATAATATCTCCTCCGCCTCCACTGTCAAGCAGCTCGTTCCTCGCTCCCACTTTGATCCCTGCCCACCTCCAGCTGAGTGATAGCTGCTCGGAGAGACCCTTGGAGCTCGGTTTGGTGCAGTGACGACGCAACTCACCTTTCGTGGCCGGAGATCCGCTGTAAGCAGCCTCCCCCTCCGCTGCAATATGGTTGAGGCCATAACCTTGACTCCCATCTTCGCTGGGATTTCCTGAGTACATCCAGACCCTTAGTTACTACCCATTTCACCCCCATTTCCCAGTGCGATTCCATCTATTCCATTCCGCTCCGCCTACGTTCATTTGCTCCGTCTACCTGGTCAGAGCCTCATCTTCCATTTACATCCGCACCGATCGATCCCTCGATGAATGCCTCACCATCCCTTGTAAAGTCCCGGGCTTAAGTCCTCGATCCGTTATTGACGAAAACTTGCCCTGACAACTTGTTGAGTACGGGCCCAGATGGACCCGTTGACAACCATCCAAAATGCTTAAGCCCAAGTTGTCAAGTAGTAATCCCACCACTTATAAACCACACCACACTTCGTGAGTTTTAGGTATGGCACCATGTTTGGGGTTGGGGTGTTACAACCTCCCCCACTTATATTCGCAACGTCCTCGTTGTGACATGGCTTATCACTTATTCCCAGTGACAATGGCGGTTGCACGCTCCGGGTAGCCTTTTCCTGCAACCTCTTTGTAGGGGTGGCTCCACCTCTCGGGTAGCCCTTTCCACTATCAGAGAGAATTTGGCTCTGATACCATTTGTAACGTCCCGAGCTTAGGTCCCCGGTCCATTATTGAGGAAAACTGGCCCTGACAACTTGTTGGGTACGGGCCCAGATGGACCCGTTGACAACCACCCAAAATGCTTAAGCCCAAGTTGTCAAGTAGTAATCCCACCACTTAAAAACCACACTACACTTCGTGAGTTTTAGGTATGGCACTATGTTTGGGGTTGGGGTGTTACATCCCTCGCTACCTATACATCTCAAATCAAGCTCACACAAGCGTGATAGAGCTCAATCTCCATCCTCCCTGTACGTCAGAGATCAACCACCCGCCTCACTATCGCTTCCCTTATCCTTTACAGCAATAACTCGGGTCAGAGTGTAGCCCCAAACCCCCTCTTCCTTTCGCAAGTACCCGTGCACGCAAAAGGATCCTTCTGAGATGCTCACTACTAACGAGTCGCTAAATACGATGTATAATTTGGTCACGTTGTAGTACATGTACTTAGCGAATCAGTCGGAATCGAGAGAAGGATCTTCGTGAAGAGTGTCTCGGCTTAATTTATATCCCGGGCAAGTCCGGGGTCAAACATAGGGAGACAAAGGAACAACTTCGGGTTAATTTGAAAACTTAGGTCTAGATTTCTAAGCGATATTTTTTTTAGATTTTTTATACAAAATGAATGACAAATACAAGATGCGGCTAGATTAAGACAATAAGAAAACACATAGCTAGGCCAAATTAATTTCAATACCAAATTAGTTCAATTCAGCCAAATTATATTTTCCTAGAATCCTAATCCAGTGATGAATGCAAGATATATTTTTTTGTATTTTTCAGGGTTAAATTGCAACAACGAAAAATTCCACTTTTTATGGGTATTTTCGCAATTTTTCACAAAAACAGTAAGCAAAAATTATGAAACATTTAGTGGAATTTAAACATGACACAAGGATACTATAGTACTTTTTTTGGAATTTTTTGAAAGATATGAATTTTTTATGGATTTTTTAATGAAAACAGAGTGATAGTAAGTAATTAATTCCTAATAAATCCACGCTATCAAATTAATCAGAGATCGAATTGTCTCAAATAGGTATTGTCATATGGAATCTAGGAGAGTTTAAATTTCACAAAAATGATGCACGTGGATTTAATTAAAAATCAAATACTAAAATCACTCTACAATTTATTTCAGGCACAAGACAACTCCACTTTGGATGAAATTTGGATAGTATCTCAATCACATATCAAGACATCATTTCTAATTTTTGTGAAATTTTTAGAGCAACCGTATGTGAGATATAAATTTAAGTGCTCAAAATGGTAAAATATATAATATTTCAGTTAAGTATTTTTAATTAATTAATCAAAGACCACAAAAATACATGGAAATATTCAGAATGTAAACAATTAGTTGCTCAACACAGTGACATTTTTCATTGAATAAAAAGATGTATAATTGAGGTCCAAATTAACGCATGAACATAGGGTTATCGGTGCAAATCAGAAATCGAAAAGGAACAACACAAGCATATACAAGGACGATTTTGCAATTACATAAACATAGAAATAAAACAATGCACCTTTTACATAAAAAAATAAAAAAATAGACCTTTCTTCTTCCTTCCTTTTGCGCAGGTGGAACCCAACATAGGACGGTGGCTCCGCCTGCACGCGTATGCCCCCTATACTTTCACGTATTTTTGTATATATTATACAATAATTATGGGGTGGGTAAAAAATCTTTTTCAAAAAAAACTTTTCAAAAAAATGTTTTTTGTTCTCTTTCCTATTTGCTCTAATTTTTTTTCAAAAAAATATCCTTTCTTATCTACCATTCTTTTTCAAAAAAATCTTTTCAAAGAAAAAAAACAAACCTTTTTCCTATACGAAAAAAAGCAAAAAAGCAAAACTTTTTCTAAAAAAAATCTTCTTTGTCTTTGTTTGTCAAAAAAATCTTTTTGAAAAAAAACTTTTTTCTGAAACTTTAAAAACATCACAAAAAAACTAACTAATAAATTGGTTTAATCCTGACACATTCCCTTTAACACAAGACAAGTAAAGTTCAAGAACACTTGGTTTATGAGGTCTTGAGATTTTGAGTTAACCAACCTTAGTCATTAGGGTCCTTGACTTAATTATTCACATTTCCCTAGTTTGAAAGATTTGTGTGCTATATTGCATGCTTAGTCTCTACCTTAAGAATATGATTAGCACTTCACATACACGACTGTAGTTACGATGAGATGAGTTGAAATTTCACTTGAGGATCAGAGATGAGGGATTTGAGTTTGGACTTGATTTGATGATGCTCGAGGATGGGATAAAATCAATGAAGGCCTCATGAAACCTGAGTGTCAGCACCTTTAGCCAGTATGAGGACATGGTTCTTGTATTATCTCTTGACATTTACCTATGTGCCAGGGTGTGATAAAATAAAAATTGTTGATCAGTGTGCGCTAACTCTTGGTAAAAGCAGTGGAGCTAGCCAAAAATACCACAAAGCAATGAAATGTTAAAGAAAAGATCTCATTCCACAAAGTCAATTATCAAAAGAGCTTCCACCAAAGGTGAGCGTTCCCAACCATTTCAAAGTGTCCACTTGGACCACCGCTATTAGGACCAGGAGTCGGGCTTGCGCCAAAAAAGGACTCTGCATCGTAAATGCTACAAGTCTGGGTGTAGAAGGTATAATAGATACTTAAAAAAGGTACACCCCGGTGTACTCCTAGGAAAAAAAGTGCAGACGACTCCAACTTCTCTTGACGGACGCACTGATAAACCAAAAATATGCGTTGAGTAATAAGGCACTCGAGAGGATCCTTATTCCAATGAGAGGGAGAGAAGAAATGACACAATCCTATGCCCTCCATCAACTGGCCTTCCATCTACACTTTTAAGTCTGACAACTAAAGAGACGGTGGATTGGATGCAAGAAATAGTTTATTCTCTAGTGTTGAGGATCGGGTTCTTAGGAGAGTCTCTTGGACTGGAACCTTAGGTGACGTTGTGACTCTACTCTTGTAACTGCAGTCAACACTTAAGTCATATCCCTACTATATATGTATAGAAAGAGAGTCTGATGATTAGGGAAATCAGATACCTTTTGACTAGAGCTTGGTTCAGCATAGAATTTTAGGATCTCTAAAAATGAGAGTTCTTGAACGGATCAAGTCTTGTATTCACATGCACAATCAGGGGTTAATCCAACTTATTCATTCTTTATTTGCTCGAGGACTAGCAAAGTTTAAGTATAGGGGGGTGATGAATCCGCGATTCATCATCTCAATATCTTAATCTTAGCAAAATTCCTAAGCAAATTCTCAAATAAATGTACATAAAATCAATAAATTAACAAAATAGCTCTTGTAAATAAAATACACTAATTATTGTATATTAGATTGTACAAAATAAATTACCCATAAAAGGCCGCAAAAATAAAGGGGTTTTACACCTGTAAATAGCCCAAAACTTCATGTATTTTTAAAATTTCATTTCAACTCCTTTTTGGATAATTCTTTCTCTAACTTGTTCATAACAATGTATATAAAAATATAAAAATACAAAACAAATTTCACCTCAAATAAATGCTCCTAGATCCGAAAGAGAAAAGGCCGTAAATACCAACTTCCAAGCCAAATTCCCGCTCCGTATGAACTCCGAATTCACAAACTCACTTTTAAAATTCAAGTTTAAAAATTATCTATCCAACGGAAGCGGGTTCATTAAAATCGGAGCTCATTTACAAAAGTTGGGTTTTGAGACCTAAATGTACATTGTATATTATGTATATATATTCATTCATTCTTTATTTTATTTTATCTTTCTTAATTACTAAAAATACAAAAAAAATCATGCTTGTGTTGTATTTTAATTGTAGTATTTTATTGTATTTTTCTATTGTAAATATCTCTTATTAAAAAGACAAAAAGATACATATACATGCTGTTTGTTTTCTTTTGTAAATTCTCCACTATTTATTTTCTCCTCTTTTATTATATTGTACTTAAAGTAGCCTATTTTATTTATTTATTTATTATTTAATTTTCATTCTCTACAATAAGCACCAATTCCACTCCATTATTCCAACATTTTTCCAACTTCCCATTCAACTCCATTAATAATACAACCTCCCATTCAACTCCACCACCTTAATAACTTCTCATGTCTTCTCTTTATATACATCCCATCCTCCTCAATTTGCACTTGATCCTTCTTTATGTGAGGAGAGCCTAGTTTCCAGAGTTGAATCGGTAATAGCGATGCAATCGCGATCGAGCGACTACAGCCCTCTCTCCAGTGAGATCCGTTGGCTTCTCGGCCAACATCGCAGGCACATCCGTGCGTTGCTCGAGCTCATCGCTCGCCAGTGATTCGAGTGAAGACCGTGCTCTCGTGAGCACATCATAGGCGATCGTCTCCATCGTAGGTAATTTTCTCTTCATTTCGTCATCGTGTTATTTTCTCAATTTTTTTAATCACATCACATTACCATCCACTTACTTCCATTTGTTTAGTTCATAATCATCACCATCATCAACCCATCTTATTATTGTTTATCATATTTCCTTTTTAATCAAAATTTAAAAAATGAAAAAAAATGAAAAATAAAAAAAACACACATCACATCACTAAAAAAATTCAAAAAATGTCCTTTCTTATTTACCTATATTTTTCAAAAAAAAAACGATTCAACTCTGAGAACTAGGATCTCCTCATATAAAGATGGATCAAGTGCAAATTGAGGAGGATGTGATGTATATAAAGAGAAGACATGAGAAGTTATTAAGGTGGTCGAGTTGAATGGGAGGTTGTATTATTAATGATGTTGAATGAGAAGTTGGAAAAAATGGTGGAATAATGGAGTTGAATTAGTAGTTATTGTAGAGAATGAAAATTAAATAATAAATAAATAAATAAATAAATAAAGTAGGCTACTTTAAATACAATAGAATAAAAGAGGAGAAAATAAATAGCGGAGAATTTACAAAAGAAGACAAACAACTTGTATAATTTTTTTGCTTTTCTAATATGTATTTTTTTATCTTTTTAATAAGAGATATTTACAACAGAAAAATAAAATAAAATACTACAACTAAAATACAACACAAGCATGATTTTTTTGTATTTTTTAGTAATTAAGAAAGATAAAATAAAATAAAGAAAGAATGAATATATACATAATATACAATATACATCTAGGTCCCAAAACCCAACTTTTACAAATGAGCTCCGATTTTAATGAAGCCACTTTCAATGGATAGATAATTTTTAAAGTTGAACTTTAAAAGTGAGTTTGGTGAATTCGGAGTTCATACGGAGCAGAAATTTGGCTTGGAAGTTGGTATTTACGGCCTTTTCTCTTTGGGATCTAAGAGCATTTATTTGAGGTGAAATTTATTTTGTATTTTTATATTTTTATATACATTGTTATGAACATGTTAGAGAAAGAATTAGCCAAAAAGGAGTTGAAATGAAATTATTAAAAATACATGAAGTTTTGGATTATTTACAGGTATAAAACTCCTTTATTTTTGCAGCTTTTTATGGGTAATTTAATTAGTACAATCTAATATACAATAATTAGTGTGTCTTATTTACAAGATTCATTTTATTAATTTATTGATTTTATGTACATTTATTTGAGAATTTGCTTAGGGATTTTGCTAAAAGATCAAGATATTGAGATGATGAATCGCGGATTCATCAACTACCCCGGCAGAGTAGCTCCAGGTGGAGGTCCTCTGACCAGCACATCCGACCGCCCGATTCTCCATCAGAGCCTCCCTCTTGACGTGGAGTCGTTTCGCGACTACACCGAACTTTTTGGGAGCCTCATCAGTAGTGTGGATCATCCTTCATGCTCGGTCGAAGTTCAGTTGGGCCTTGTTCTTCTAGGCTTATCCTCCACTGTACGTTCTGATATGGAGTCCCAGTTTCCATAAGAGCTGCCCGATAACAGCCCCCTGCAGACCGTTGGATCAGTCTTTACAGCCGTCATCTGACACGCACGTCCTCGACCAAGTCTACACTGTCAGATACTTTCTAGGGGAGGATCAGAACTGTTAGGACCCCCATGCGCCGTGCACGTGCCCCGAGGGGTATATTGTTATTTTACCCTAATGTTTTTATGCTATGTTGTTTAGTTCATTAAATAAACTTGTAGTTCGGATATTTTACACATGGTCCCTTATTGTTTCCCATATCTGCACTTCAATCCATTTTGAGTGAACTTACGTGTCGTCCCATGTGGTTTTGTGGTGTTTTTGCAATATATGCCCTGAACTTTATCCTTGGTATGCTTTGAATGAAATATTTCTTATATTTGCATTTATGCCCATGTACGTTGTTTATTGAGCTTGTACGTGAATTAATTGGACAAATTGTAGGATTAACACTGGGCTTTTTACGTATGTTGTCTTTTGGTACCGAAACTTTCATATAATTGCAAGTAGGTCTGTATGTTTTGTTTGCTTTATTTTTAATCAAATAATTATTAAATGAACTTCAAAAAACCCACAAAAAATACAGTTAGATCCTGCTAACACGTAATATTATGGTGATTTGTGTGAATTAATTTAGTGTTATTTGATATTTTCTAAAAATAAAAAAGCCATAAAATTTGCTCTGTCTATTTTATAAAATACATAAAAACACGAAACATTGTCTGAAAAATTCCATAAAAATATCTGTATGTGTGTTTTTTAAAACCCCTAAAAATTACAAAAGACTCAAAAACTTATAAAAATCATTAAAAATCGTAGAAAAAATATAATTCGAGTTTCTGTTCTCCTAAAAATCACAACCAGGACATTAAGACACTTTTAGTATTTTAAATTTGCCTTTTTGTCCAGGTTGTACAATGTTTACCCCGTTTGCCTTCTTTGATTTTTATAAAATCGTATAAAAATAGGAAAAATCCCATAAAATCATAAAAAACATCTGAATATTTGAAAAACCTAAAAATATTTTTGTTTCATGCCTTTTAGCATTTTTTAGTCTTAATAAAAATTGTTGAAGCTTGTACCTTGTTCTTCTTATTATTTGTTTTATTTGTTTCCTTATTTTAAAAATATAAAAAGTTGCAAAATAAAAACAATAAAAATTAGCTTTTATTTCTCTGATTAGAACTACTTCGTACATTTCCGTACTCCTTGTGTTCGACCCTGTTCTCTATATTTGGTTAAATAAATAGCGGAGATTGCTGACATTGGATTTTGTGCTTTGACTGTCTTATTTATGTGGTCTTGATTTGTCTTGTTGAGTCCGACATGCTGATTGGGGTCACAACGACCCGTGATTATTTTTGATACTCAACCCTGATCGGTTGGTCGCTCATCAGAATGGTGTCATTGCCGAGGATCACGGATTAGTAGTCTTTTCATATTTTTGTACATATTTTATCTCTATTTTATATAATCGTTTTTTAACGTTCTTCTGCTTTGATTTTTGTGTGAGGGACCGTTCGAAGACTCTGTAGCGTTCGGTTGGAGTAACCGCACCTGAGGAGGAGCAGGAGGATAGGAGGATTAGTTATATTAGATAGAGTAGCTACGGGTAGATTTATTTCAAGCACATTCTATTATTGTTGTAATAATACAGTACTTCCAGACTTTCTTGGACTTGGCTTATCAGGGTCTGTTTCGTCGAGCACCGGTGTGCCTGGGGGACCTCACTGCGGTTTTCACCGATTTTGTTTTCTTTGTATTTTTGTTTCCTTTAATTCTCAAAGAATTTGGTCCATAGATTTAGGAATTTCTTTGATTGCGACATAATTACTTAAAGACCAATCCCTAATATATTGCATGCACCTATGGATTCATAATTGTACCTTATTATTAATTCATAATAAAAAGTTTGATTAATTAGACTTGAGTCCTAGTGCCATGAGGAACCATATACAATGCTAGTAAGACCTGTTGTGGTGGGCACCAAGTGGTTCACAAGATCGGACTCTGGACTTGATCTAAGCTACAATTCTTTGCGATCATTAGAAATTGCTCATCTAAGTCTGTTTTCTTCTTGCATCATTTAGATTAGTTTACATTTCTGTCTTTAAATTTATGCATGGATCACCCTGCATATAGAGTGCTAGTGACAACTTGTACTGGTTGGGAAGGATCTAGCTTTGGGATTAGGCCAGTCTCTTGGGAGCATCTGGTTCCTAACAGTTTGCTTAATTGCTCTGCAAGACTGAATTATCACCTAAATAAGATAGACAAGATAAACGACCGAACCTTTACGGTCATCAACTCAACATTGCGTAGGTGAATTGAGGGTTTGACTGCTGATCTTGTTTGTTTCCAAATCCCATCCACATTTTTCCACATCACGATGATGGGTCGGAGGTCCCTTAGGCTACCCTTGGTAGCACCTCTCTCAAGCACTCCGACTCACTCATCTAGGGAGGTTCTGGAGAGCTTGGACTAGCTCTCTGAACCCGAGTTCGATTGCACCTTGTTCCCCCTCGACAACCCTTCTTCTAATCCTGAGGTGCCCGAGCAGAGACCAACGCAGATAATTGTTCATTTGACGGCACCTGAGTTCGGCTCTTTTGCCTTTGTAGAGACACAAGAGATGGTCAGCGGCGACGGACGCATCGATGGACATCCCAAGAGTGCCACATATGGTTTAGACCAGGACGCCATCACCAACACCTTGTTAGCCTCCCTAGAGACGATGCGACAACATATTCGAGATCAGGGAGCATTTGTGGTTGAGGTCCATCAGGATTTAGAGCAGATGCGGGCCAACAAAGGAGAGTAGCAACAAGCAGTCGGTGGAGACATACTAGTAGCTGGAGGAGGAGCGGGAGGTCAACCAGGTAGCCACGGCCGATGAGACAGTTGCACAACCATGGTGCGACTCTTTCACACCGTTGGATCCAGTTGCCGGTAATTCTGGGAGACTTCAAGCTTCCCCCCAGACCATTCAGCTTTTGTCCAAGTTCCATGGGCTTGCCACCGAGGAGGCACATCTCCATCTACAAGAGTTTGAGATGATCCGTAGCACTGTCTACGATAGACTCGTGGACGAGGACACCATCAAGATGATGGCATTCCCTTTCTCTCTGGTAGACAAAGTAGCCTACTGGCTGAAGCATTTGCGGAGATACTTCACTTCGTGGGAGCAGCTCCGGATAGAGTACTTGAACAAGTAATATCCACTCGTTTGGACGAACACAACATGAGATCTGATCAACAATTTTTCCATGATCCCCAATGAGCAGTTCCATGAGGCGTGGAATCGATTACGTGAGCTCATAGACCAGTGTCCACATCACGACATATCCAAGCCCGAACTAGTACATAGCTTCTTTTGTAGGATGACACAAGAGCTGTAGGGCCCAGTGAACGCTTCTTGTGGGGGCTCCTATTTTGCCAAGGATGAATACCAGGTCTGGGCCATCTGTGAGGAGATGCCCCAGAATTACACAGTGATGTCCCAGACTAGGCTCTATACTCAGGGGAAACCCTCACCCTAGGTCGTATCCTATCAAAGGATAGCATGAGTTTATGCGGGTCTGTCCACTTCTTCAACAAACGCGGTATAGGCAGAGTCGTCGGTCACTGACATTGGGATCATTAGCGAGAAGCTGGACCACATCGAGGTCACCAAGAAGAAGAAATTCCAGGGCATGGCATAGATAGATCAGTTGGTGCAGATCTTGAGTGACTTGAAGACCCAGATCATGTGTCTCCGGGAGGCACAGATGGTTTCTCATCCCTGTCTCAGGTCACGGGCTGATCCCAGCAGCAACAACTCGTCCCAACACTTCGACCCATTTTGCTAGGTCCACCACATCCAGGCAGAGCCGTTCTAGTAGCTGCAGCACAAGTACTCTCATCCACCTCCATCTCAAGACACTCAGATTGTGGTGTATCAGCATGATCAACCACTGTCAGTTCTCCCTCCATCCCCTACGAGCAGGAGCCATTGATGGAAGTCAACGAGATTTGGTATGACCGACAATAGTCAGTGATCCGTCGAGATCATCCCGGATTTAGGTGGTCGACCAGAGATACTTCATCCCAACAACAACCTCCAGCTCAGGGTAGACAGTTCAGCCAGCAGCAACATCCCCAGTTCTCCCACCAACTACAACAGCATCACTATCACTCAGGTCCCCGTCCCTATCAGCATGGATAGTAGTGGAGGCAGCACCAGCAGCAACCTCAGCAACAATATTCTCAGACGCCCCTCACCAGTTCCAGCAGCAGCCTCACTTTCAGAGAGGCAACCTGTTTGGTTCTCATGGGCCAGCCTATTAGAACCCATCCCGTGATGATCTTACCCGCCTACTCGCAGACCAGCAAACATCCTTTAGGAGGGAGATGGACGAGTTTCACCAAGATACGAGGGAAATCATTAAGGGCAAGGCCGCCATACTCGTTCAGATCGAGCCTAACCCAAATAACCTCAAGAGGAAATCTAAGCAGGTATAGTTCACAGAGCCCACCACTCCTAGTGAATCATTGTGTGACATTGCCTCATATACATTTGATGCTGATTTTGTGTTATTTAGGGGCAATAGGATGCCAGTCGGCGGTGCCTCATCTGAGGGGCAACACCATGAGGAGACAAGAGCGCCAGACGAGGAGGATATCGATGCTGATGTTGCTAATGATGATGATGGTATCAGTGCTGCTGATGCCACCAAGGACGTTGATCTAGTCGATGGTATTGAGGCCGTCGCTTCTCCAGATGCATAGGATGATACTGACACCACCAGATTCCCAGATGCTGAGCCAGAGCGCGATGCTATTGTCGTGAAGACATATGTTGTGGGTAGTACTAATGCCACCACTTCTATTCCAGTTGTGTTTCCTTCAGTTCTTGTATCTCAGGACATTATGAAAAATAATAAAAAAATTAATAAAGGAAAGATTTCTTCATATTCGAGTCCATACGTGATGATCTATGATACTTGTATGGATTCCATGCCTTCTCAATAGCAGGAACCTCTTCCTAGCCCTCTATCTGAGGAGAGCCCAGCCATCCCCCTCCCTCAAGCACTCCGCTTGGCGATGGGAAATAAAAAAGAAAATCCAAAAAGAGACCAACAGTTAGAGTTCAGCCAGTAGATGATTCATAGATTCCATATCCATCTGACTCTACAGGAGGCACTCGAGCACATACCTTTCTTCCAAAAGAACTTGAGAGAAGACCACTATTCACCGGAAGAAGAGGAACCACCAAGCAGAGATCCATGTGCTGACCCATGCCACCTCCTTCGCTATTCAGAACTGCCAGCTAAGAGGTCAAATGCATATGCTTCCTATGTCAGATGCCACATTCATGAGAATAGATTTGATCATACTATATTGGACATCGGCTCTTCCATCAACCTCCTTCTGGCAACCTTACTCGACTAGTTCGAGTTTGAACCTCTTCGACAGAGCAGGACAATCCTTTAATTTGTTGATAGATCTGTCAAGAGGCCGAGGGGGTTGTTGAAGGACATGGTCGTCACAATTCAGGGCCTGCAATTCCCTGTGGACTTTATTGTGTTAGACATGGAGATCCCTGAGTCTGTGATCGATACCCCCATCATTCTAGGAGGTCCATTCTTAGCCATAGCTAAGGCGATGTCCGACCATGATAGTGGGAAGGTATACTTTCGTGCCGAGGGTGAGAGTATACAAATAGAGATGATTGACGAGACTAGAGCGTGAGATTCAACTTGCTCAGAGCAGTTCGACGATGTAGAGCAGATGATAGAGGAAGAGTGAGATGTCCACCAGGAGTGCGACTTTGTGATCACAGATGATGAAGCTGTTAGTCTGATCCCATTTCACGAGCTCTTCTTTCACCTTCAGATGACACAGATTCACCGCTTTCAGTAGGGGAGAGTTCGGAGAGCACACTCTTGGCTGAGGACATTTTTGAAGCTGACAAGTGCGTTTAGGATGGGGAAGCAGAGTTTGTATCTTGTTCTTTTGATTCAGATACCTCAGATTCAGACATCGATTGGGCCAAATTTGATGAGTTGTGACCATGTCTGATTCCAACAGAGCCGACAACTAGGGTGGAGAGTGAGCCAGCACCGAGCACAGATACACCAGTAGGGTCGTCTTCATCAATTTCCCATGATCAGCGAGAGTTCTCTCATTCAGATCTATTTGCCATTACTCATACATTTCAGAGGTCAGATTTTCCATCTCCTAGTTGTCCAGAACTGAAGCCCTTGCTGCAGTCACTGAAGTATAGGTTCCTTGCGGGCAAGCCATATATGTACCCAGTCATCATCTCAACAGATTTGACTAGAGAGCAAGACTCTCGTTTGATGGAGGTTCTTGAAAGAAACCGCAATGCAATAGGATGGAGTATAGCTAATCTCCAGGGGATAAGTCCGGCTCTGTTCTCTCACCATATTTATCTTGAAGAGGACGCGAAGCCATCACGTGAGTTCCAATGACCACTGAACCCGAATCTTCGAGAGGTGGTCATGAAGGAAATATCGAAATGGTGGAGCATCGATTTTATCTACCCCATCTCCGACTCCAAGTGGGTTAGTCCATTGCATGTGGTGCCCAAGAAGATGTGCATCACCATAGTTGTGAGTGAGTTTGGGGAGGAGATAGCTACCCGAGTACCCACTTCTTAGAGGGTCTATGTGGACTACAGACGATTGAATCATGCCACCAAGAAGGATCATTTTCTGCTACCTTTTATTGATCAGATTATAGAGATGCTTGTCGGGAAGAGTCACTACTGTTTCCTTGACATATACTCCGGTTACAATCAGGTAGCCATAGCGCCCGAGGACCAGGACAAAATGATATTTACCTGTCCATTTTGGACTTATGCTTTCATACGGATGCCCTTTGGTCTATGTAACGCCCTGATGACATTCCAAAGGTGTATGTTGTCCATATTCTCGGACATAGTGGATGACTGTTTAGAGGTCTTCATGGATGACTTTTCGGTCTACGACGATGGGTTTGATGCTTATCTTGATTGCATGGACCAAGTGTTTCAGTGCTGCATAGAGGTCTATCTTGTTTTATCTTGTGAGAAGAGTCACTTCATAGTGACTCGGGGACGGTGCTTGGTCATATCATCTCCAACAGGGGTATGGAGGTTGATCCGGCCAAGGTGGATATCATCAGGAAACTCAATCCACCGCCCAACTTGCGGTAGTTGCAGTCTTTTCTGGGGTATGTCGGTTTCCATTGACGTTTCATTCACGATTTTAGCAGTATTGCTTGACCGTTGACTAATCCACTGATGAAAGACACCGAGTTCATTGTATATGATAAGTGTCTTGTGTCATTTGAGACTCTCAAGAACCTACTTGTCGAGGCTCATGTCCTTAAGCCACTTGATTGGTCTCTCCAATTCGAGATCATGACAAATACCTCTGATTTTGCCGTAGGGGCCATGTTGGGACAGAGGAGGGATGAAGTACATTTGCCATTCACTACGCTAGTCGTGCATTAGATATCGCTCAATGGAACTATACTGTCACGGAGAAGGAGATGCTAGCCGTAGTTTTTGCCTTGGACACGTTTAGATTTTATATTCTCGGATCAAAGGTGTCTATCTTTACTGATCATACCACAATCAGGTAGCTCATGGAAAATAAGGATGACAAAGCAAGACTGACTAGATGGATCCTTCTACTCCAGGAGTTTGATATTGAGATTAAGGATAAACCTAGAGTCAAGAATATGGTGACGGATCATCTCTCCCATTTGGAAAATCTTGAGGAATCTAAGCAGACTGATCCCATTATAGAGACCTTTTCAGATGAGGTGATCCTTGTTATCGCCTCTCTCCCATGGTACGACAACATTGTGAACTATCTTGTTGCCAAGAAAGTTCCACAAGGTTGGTCCAGACAGCGGCTTGAGACTTTCCTCACGAAGGCAAGTCGTACCATTGGGAGGATCCCATCCTTTATCATGAAGGAGGGGATAACATCTAGTGACGGTGCATTCCTCTTTTTATAACAAAATCACGATCATTGAATAGAAACACAAATTAATCTCAACCATTGATTTTGTGTTTCACATAGATTGTGATCCATGGACTCCCAAAATACCATAAAAGAAAAGGTAACCTAGCTCTTCTTGATACAACTTCTCTGGGAAGTCTATCTATATTTCTCATTCTCAACACACGTTCCATCTCCCTCTCTCTCTAATGTGGTCGTTCATACTCTGTGCTAGAGAGAGTCGTAATTATCACGATGCTATTGTGCTGCTGGATTGACTACTTGTAGATCTCCATCTTCTTCAGTGCTTATTATTCGTGAAAAAGATGTTAAATTTTGTGCGATGAAATCAGGAGTTACAGTACTTGTATCTTCACCATGGATTGCGAGAAGCCTGTATCTCATCAACAGGCTCGCAAGCATCTCCTCCGTCGGATCGGACTTGATATAGGAGGTCTCTTCGCTTAGAGACTACGATCACAACCACTCTTCAAGAGGTAATCCTACATCTTGCTTGTGTTTGATAAAATGATCTGGTAAATGTTTTTGGATCATGTGGTATCATCACTTTAAATTTTTAAAATTCCCTTGTACCAGGCAACTAGTGTGACTAGTCGATCCTATTGCATATGATGCGATCATCATGCTTCTGTGATGTGCTTAAGGATCTTTTCATATCCTTCAGTATCCATTTAGACCGTTATCACCAAACCAAGAACTTCCATATACCATTGATTGCACCTATCGACAATCTTAGTCGTTCATTTCTCAATGATAGATAGAGCGTGAAAAGAACTTTAAATTGAGCCAAAGTTTTTATTTTTTGGTTAAAAGGAACAAAAATTATTCAAAAATGAAATGAAAGTGAAAATAATACTAGCGAGCCCCTGGAGGACTTATCTACAACTCCTTTGTAAAAATCCCATGAGGCGGGCCTTATTTATAATTTCTATAACTTTTAAGTCAAGGCCATAAAAATCCAGTTACATGCATGGAAAACATCACTGGATTAAGGTTCGAAAGGAGGTCTACTCCCAATATGAGTTCGGATTTCTATGTTCTACGCTAGGTTTGGATGAGCAGGTTCGAACTAACATGCAGCATGTTGGATTTGTTTGATTAAAAGGATTATATTGATGTTTCTTCTCTTGTCCTTTGGGCATGAACTCACTCACATCTCCTTAAATCCCGTGATCATTTATTAATAACTAAGCTCCGCCTATGTGTCCTTCTGTGATGCGGCATATACACGGCCGGCTGGTCGGAACATACTAGAACCCACAATGCTTTGAGTTGGTTGTTGTTGATGTCGTGTCGCACTGATGAAGCCAAAATCCTCCACTGCTCAGACAGACAACATGAGTTGACACTAATTCATCTCAGTGAATGTCTATGAGTCAAATTTATCATCTCTATGGGATTAGATCCCGAGTTATTGTGAAGCAAAAAAATAACTAGATTATGGAAGTATATATTCTTGTATTTATTTCTACTCCACTCTTTATTCTATTTTCTACCGCCTTTTACTTATTTAAACTCTTTAGTCTATTTTCTACAATCGACGATGTCCAGATGATTGTTTCGCCTCGGTTCTCTCGCTATGATCAGAAGTGGATTTCCTAGTACTCCTCGATAAAATTGTATAAATATTTCATGCTCCAACACCTGCAAGTGTTCTTAAAGGCTCGAAGGATACTTCGACCAAGTGTTACATGCATAAAGGAAAATGGATGGAGATCCTTCGTGTGTGAGGAATTATGATCGAATCTCAAATCCTGAGTGGATTTGAGTTGAATAGGTCATGGAAGGAGAGGATGAAGAACTGGATCTATTGAGATGAGGTGGAATCGAGTGTTGTGGGTTTAGATTGAATCGAAAACAAGAAGAAACAGATGAGGTAAATCGAAGAGATAAGAGAGTTGAGAAGAATAATAGAAGAGGAGAAGATAAAAGTCGGGAAGCCAACCAGGAAGAAAGGAATGTGGATGAATTGCGCATGTGGAATCTGCTCAACAGAGCGGATGACTCGCCCACGGGCGGAACGTGGTTGTGGCCTCCACGCGAGGGCGAAGCTCATGGAGGCCGAATGCGGTAGCGGAGGTGAACCTTGCTGTGGCAACGATCTAACTAGCCTTCGCCCCCTCTCTCTCACTCAATGGAGATGAAGCTCTATCACTCCCTTGGCCGAAGAGCACGAGGAGATGAAAAAGCTAATGACAGATGGAATGGCCAAAGGGGAGGGGGTTCTTATTTATAGGAAAGGAAGAGGAGAGGTTGTTGGCCTACCGACCTAGCGACCAACGGTCGACCATTAGGTCAGTTAGACAAAGAGGAAGGAAAGGCATAAGGGAATGAAGGGATGACGACGTAGGGAAAGAAGGAAAGGATGATGGGTGGAAAAGGAATAAAGGGCATTCGTGGAGAGAGAAAAACAGGGAAGAAGGAAGAGAGGGCGTGCAGTGCATGCACCAGAAAAAAATATTTAATAATTAAACATTTAATGACTACATATATATTTAATTAAATTAAATAAATTAAGTAAAAACAATTAACTATATAATTAGATACGTAATTAAGTAATATAATTATTTATATAATAATAAATAAATATATGTATATATAAAAATAAATTTAATTTAATAATAGAGTATTAATAAAGTATATAAATATGATGGATAATATATATTCAATAAGATAAAATTAAATAAGATAAAATTATGGTACATTAAACTCTCTCTATATATACCAATATGGTCCTATAACCCACTTTTCTCATATAAACCATGATTTTAGCGAAATCAGTGTCATTTTGTAGATAATTTGATAAAACGGACTTTTAAAAGTGACTACCCCAAATTCGGAGTCCTTATGGCCAAGTTATGAGGTCCGGAAAATTTAAGTCACGACTTTGTGGCTTCGGAATTTATTGGCATTTTAACTTAAGTTCTATTTTTATATTTTTCTATTACTTCAGAAACATGTTTAAAATGAAATTAAGTTAAATGGAATTTCGGATAATTAAGTAGAAAATCAGGAAATATCTACATATAATACATATAGACAAAGGGGTCAAATGCCAAAACTTATCCATTTTATTCTAATATTTTTTGATATTTCTAATAAATAGTATTGGTTATAAAACAAGGTTTAAAAGTGAGTTTGGTCGATTTTGGAGTTTCCTATAAATAGTTATGAACCTTGGAAGTCGGCTTTTACAGTTTTGCGGTTCATTATAATATATCATATTTATATTGAATAATTTTTCTGATATTTTTATAAAATAATATATATTTTTGCGAACAGCTTTTGTGTAGAAAGTATTTTGATTTGAAGTGATATTAGTGATACATAAAATAGGTGAAATATTTACAATGGGAAAATTGTATAAATATATTTTTGTGATCAATATTTTCTGACATTTTATACATTAAGATCCTTATCTCCCCCTACTTATTTATTTTGTCGACCAAGTCAATATTGACCTGATCTCAAGATTAGGATCAGACTGTATATTTTAAATATTTTATATACATCATTCTTTTCTTGATTTTTCATTTTTTTATTATTTTATTCTGGATAAAATAATTATAAATATAAAATATTAATAATTGTGGTTAGAATGTTAATTGATAGGAATTAGTGACTAATTACATGTATTTTACCAAGGATTTTAGTCAAAATGAAAGAATAAAGGCGATGAATCATTAATTCATCAACACATCACAATGTAGCTAAAAATCCATTTTAAAAATCGTAAATATGAGTAGCACACCTAGTTAGGAGTGATGATAGGTGCCTCTAACTAGAAGAATGAAGCGTGAATGAAACATAGTTCCATAGTCACAAATGATACGTCTAACAAAGAATGTAATAAAGGAGTGAATGGGCATAAACGGATATAGGGAATAGGGTGATTGAAAATCTACTTTCTATCACTCTTAAAAGTGTTGAATTATTATATTATAGTTGGACAGAAAGCGGATTATCAAAATAAAACCGCAATTTTAATAAATTCAAGTGTGGTCAATTTTTTTACTTGGTAGGTGCATCAAGGTTGAATATAGGGAACATAGTCTCTAGTTTCTTGGTTTGAATTATTGATTGTATTTAATTATTTGTGATATATAATTTTTGTGTCAAAAGAATATCTAGAAAATACATGATGTAATGCAAATTTAATTTTTCTGCTTTTTAGGATTTTGCATCTTTTTATTTGATTTTTAATTAGAAGAGAAAAAATAAATAAATAATGATATGAAAAGTAAACATGTATAGAAATGAATATGCAATGAAAATATTTTTTATTTTTTATATGCAAGAACGAAAAATGCAGATAAAAATAATGGAGGGAAATACAGGACTATTCTATTTTTTTAATTTTTATGAAGACAAAACTAAAAGATAGAAAGAGAGTGCAATTATTAATTTCTCCCTAATTTATTTCCTCCAAATTCCTTTATGTTCCTCCAAAATTATCAATTCAATTTCAGCTCCAAATAATGCCACACTGCAATATTATTTCTCCAAATAAATCTAAGCATAAAAAACCAATAAAGAAAATCTCCAAAGTATGGTGTTCAAAATTTCTCCAATCACCCCTTGCAAAATAAATATTTCTAATAAAATTATGAAATCAGAAGTTAATTCCCAAGTATCCAACTCGATAATAAATCTCCTAAAAATGTTGTCTTTAATCCTATTCAATTATTCCCCTACATGATATCATAAAATTTTGCATGGGCACCAATATAGGCAATATATTTCCTAGATGTTGCTTAAAAAGATACATCCTCAATATCTTTCTAGAAATAGAATGATCCCGATAAAACTGTTACAATTTTCTACAATAATATATAGAGTGATGTGATAAAAAAATGCTCCAAGCATGTTGATAATAGATATCATTAAATATCCCTATGCAAAACGATTATCCTTGCATACTTTCGTATAATAAAATGTAGCTGGTATAATTGGTATATATAAATCCTATATGGTTGAAATAAAAATAAGATGACATTACAACAAATGAACAAGATAAAATTTCCATTTGGAATTGATGTCAGGATAGTTCAATGATTGGGATAGTTCGATGATTATCAATCAATGATTACGATATCAATGTAAGAAGTTTAGTGGCACTAATAAGAGGCATTTTAGGGGTATCGAAGAGGAGGGTAAGGAGAGGAGGAGGGTTAGAAGGGAGGTGAGGAAGAGGTCAACCCTTGGAATGAAAAGGTATATTATTTTTCAAGGACTATGATGTCCTTGGAATAATCTTGCAAACTTTTTTTTGCAAGATCCTTTGCGAGGCTTGTCCTCACAAGTTCCTCAAAATTTTCTAATAAGGATATGTCCTTGCAATTCATAATTTTCTCACTAAGATGTGGTAGCATTTTGTTAGAATTCACTTTTCCTCCCGATAAGTAGATGTACCTTGAAAAAGCTACAAACACAGACAAATAACTCATTGTCTTAAAATTACACTTATGGGTTATCTTTGTCCAATTCCGTCCATCTTGAAGAGACTAAAAGGATGAATTCTTGGAGGGTTGTCAATATAGAGGATGCGTTCTTACATATTAATCACATATTAACATGATCTAAATTGAATTGATAAATGTAAATCCACTTTATATTGTACATAATTTTGGTAAGTTGATTATACAGTGCCTGCTCACTTATGGTCATGTTCACATAAAGGAAAATTATGTTCGTATTTCTTATTCTCACTAGGTCATGTGAATCCCATAATTGATCACAAGTGCAACTATATAGGGACTTGACATCCTATGTATTCTTGACATCCTATGTATTCCATCTTCTATTAGTTGTGCACTTTCATCCCTTCCCTAACTTTTGATTTACATGATTTTAGATGTGATTACCAAGAAGAAACATAGTAAACTTGAGCACTTGTTTTTTCATGTATCAACATTGACGTAGCATATCATATAAATTATTTTAGTCGCCATGATCCTACTTTGATCCCGAGGTACAAGCATCCAAGGTTCTCAACTTTCATTATTTATTGTAAGTTCAAACCAATACTTTAGTTGTGCATTGGGTTTTCACTTGTCAAGACAAAAGAATGGAGAAAGAAGCACCTATGATGCCTTTTTAGCCATATTAATGTTCATATAAGTATCGAGAAGTAGGTGGATCATATATAGGAATGAAAACGATTAGATATGGATGAGAATATATGTATAATCAAATCCTTATCCATTTAGGATACAAACATGAATGCGGATACAAATATTGACGGATATAAAAAATGAGTTACCATATCCTTAAAAATGAATACGAATGTAAAACAAATATGAATTAGATACGAATAATAACAGAAATATTTTGATAGATTAGCAAACATATACATATTTAGGATTGATTTATACATAAAATAAATATATCAGACATATTATCTTCATAACAATTATATCAACAATGGTGAATGCAATCATAAAATATTGTTACATACAATCATAAATAAATATATTGCAATGTACTCTTTTGAAAAAATTATTATAGTAGAGAATTTCCTTCTCGTTAAAACTGCTGTGAAAGCATACCCCTCACTCTACTTTTAGTTGTTAACAAGAGATCTAATGAATTGTCATTCTGTGATCACTGAAATCTTGGGACCTTCCCTTACCTATGTTGTCTCTTTGTCCTTGTTTCCCTCTCCAGGAGAGTTGTCCCTCCACCTAAGATGTCAGGAAGCTCAGGTTTGATGAGTAAGACTCGAACTTAACTCAATAAGAGCTCGTGAGACATGCTCAAAAAGTCATTGCATATGAGTTCAAGTCGGACAAATGACTCGTTAAGATTATCGAGTTGAGTTCGAGTTGAGCTAGACTCAACTCACTAACTCGAGTTGATTTTATTAATTTTTTTGATTTATATTACCCATTCCATATGGACATAATAAAATGGTGAAATACGATCATGTCATTCGGACTTGTGTGATGTTTATATGTACTTATATTATATGCTAATTTTTTGTAGTTCTTATCAAAGGAACATGAATAAATATGCTTTTATATATTGTCAAAAAATCAGAAATTTTTATTATTAATAAGATTTCTAATTAGTTCAATTGCTTCTTCAAAGAAAGTTCCCAAACAATGACTATAAAATCAACCTACAAAAGGCTCTTTAAGAGGCTCGTGAGCCGATTCGAACTCAATGGGTTCAAGTTGGAGTCAATACTCTTGGACTCGAAACTTATCGAGTTTGAGCTCGAGACTGAGTTTGGTTATCGATTTTGAGTGTAAGATAGAGGGCCGACTTGACTCGTTCAACTTGATAGATACTGCCACCTCTACACCTCCATTTCACAAAATGCTATCCTCATCTTACCTCCAACTTCCATCTAAATGTCTTGTCTCGTCAGGAAGACAAGAGGATGGTATGTTAGTGATAGGGAAAATGACTCATTGCGTCAATATAATGAGTAAGAGACAAAGCCTTAGTTTCAACCTTATGCATGTTTCTCAACTGCTGGAGACCTTGGACGATCCTTTAATCGTCGGAGCTCTATTCTCTCATTTGGAGATGACATCCCTCCTGCTATCTAGCATGGCTACTTTTTGATTTTGTTCTTCTCTCCTCGCTTTTCTCGCCAATAGAGACCTCATATTATACATATTTGTTTGTATGGTACTATGTACAAATGTTCTATCAAGCATCGTAATTGGGCTCTCCATTACTAAAGAATCATGTTAGTGAATGGTCATGCTCTCTCTTACTTCTATATGTCATCCTTTGATCTCTTTCAAAGTTCATCTCAAGAAAACCATCCACTATTTTCTTAGATGTTTGATATGCCATTTGACTGAGTTATGGTATTGTCCTTTTTTTCTTCGGTATATTCATATATTCCTTAGAAGTGAAAATGTTAAGGTGGATGTGTGAACATACACGCAAAGATCGGTTTCAGAATGATGTAATTAGAATGAAAATGGGTGTAGCTCTGATCGATGATAAGATGCGAGAAAACCGCTTAAGGTGAGTTGACCATTTGCAAAAGAGGTCGGGTGATGCATCCGTGAGGAGATGCAAGTGTTAGGATGTTGAGCCGGTTAAGAGAGGGCGAGGACGGTCCAAGAAGTGTTGGGATGAGATTATCTGAAGTGATCTATGTTTTTTTGGATCTAAGCCCAAGAATGATCCAAGATAGATATGAAGGGTAGCAAAGAATATAGCTGACCCTTCTTAATATGGGAAAAAAACTTTATTGTTGTTGTTACCTTCATATACCTCTCGTGAGGAGGTGATAGCTTGCATTGTATATTTTAATTTTTAGTCATTATCAATCCATAAATATTGTTTTTTTAAAACATGCACCAACTTATAATAAGGCTTTTAAGAAAGCTTTGTTAAGGAATTCTATAGTTTTCGAAAATCATCGCATGATATTTTTTAGGGTTTCTAACAGTACTATGCCCTTCTGAGATTCTGCAATTACAATTATACCCTTATCTTTTTAGCAATAATTAACGCTTGTGCTCTTGTATTCTTACAAAGTTCACAGTACCACCCTTTTATAATTACACTTATACTTCCGCGATTTTACCTTAACAGAGGGTAGTGCCGTGAATTTTGTAAGAATACATGGTCACAAGTGTTATTGAAAAAAATGTATCCTAATTGTAGTTGCAAAATCTCATAGGATCACAAATGTAAAAAACCTTTTTTTGTGCAAAAATATTTTAGGAGTTGTTGGTCCATTTAAAATTGCTGATAGGCCCTTCAGGCTCGAAGCATCTTCTAGGCCCAAATGCACAAGCCCACGCATATCTGTGCGCATATATACATAAGAAAATGAACTATGTTCTTTTGTTAAATATATACTTGAATGAATAATATTCCCGTTCATCCCATTTTGATGATCACTTTATTGCATCATTCACACGACCAGTTGGGAATGATTATTTCTTGGGTATTAAATGATGGATGGGGTTAATGATGCAAACAGACATGTAAATAATAATAATTTTGGTATATATGTAATTAGTATGCTATAGTATTTGATTTATAATTTTGCATTAGTATCTGTTTTAAAATAAATATAGATATCATACATGTGTACTGATAGTAATATATATGTTTGTGCATACAGACATGTAAATATATATAATAATAGTTGTAGATTTATTTGTAACTAGATGTATGTATGAGATTAGTATACACCATTTGCAATATTTAATATAATTAGTATAAAATAAATTATATGATATATTTGTTTCACGTATAAGATATCCAAAACATAGTTTTTTTAAGTTTACTACAAAATTAGAATGCTATTATCAAATATCCAATCTATTTTTAAAATTTCAATACCATTTTCAAACATTAGGTAACATATTTTTCATATTCACACAACTATTTATATTTTAAAAAGATAAAAATAATGTAACAGTTGTATTCCACGGAATGGGATGCAGTAATACTATATATGTTGTCTTGTTGCACCAAATGATGAGTACACTCGAAAGTCAAATATTTTGATGCAGGACCTTGATTTCTTGGGATTTTTTTGAAAAATATTGTCTTATATTTCATCACTATATACCTCTAATATATATTATTCCAATCTTGTCACAAACAAAATCTCCTATGCTCTTCATTCAGAACATATCGATTACAACAATTCTAAGACCGTTAAAATTAAATGTTTTATATGAAGAGCATATGAGTCTCTATTTCTGACGAAAGTAGGGGTAGTCTGCTCCCGCCATATTTTTTGATTAAATTTTTTTATTTTCTTGAAAAATATCACCATATATTTTCATCCTTGTATCCCTATAATATATCATTCCACTTTTCGGCAGAAACAAGATTCCTATACCCTCCATCGAGAACAGGTCGATTACAACAATTCTAAGTCTCTGTTTTTGACGAAATTAAGATGACGTATTAAATGGAATAATGGTAAAAATATATGATGATATTTTTCAAGAAAATAAAAAATTTAACCGAAAAAACGGCGGGGCAACCTTTGACTGCCCATGGAGGCAGCTCCATTTTTCTCTTTTATAAACCCTCACCAAATATTGTATTTATTATTGTATTGGTTCATCGTCATCTGTGGGGTGTTGTCGAATATATTATTATTTTTTCAATAAAATGAAGTTATTCATTATCGTATGTTGATTTTATTGTAGTACAAATTCATGACTTCCAAATGAGAATATCATATCCCGTAAAACGATCAATAACATTTAAAATTATCATAAATGTTTCCTCTTATTCTCAGTGGAATCAATAGAAATTTATAGAAATGGAATGGAACATTTCCATTTCGGGGGATGAACTCCCAATTAGGTGCCGAAATATACATATTTTTTTATGATCCATTTCTCATACTTATTTATTTAGTTATGAATATTATAAAAAATTAATAAAAAAGTCCGATGAATACCAAATTTTCTAAAATAAAACTTACCTGCAATATTTACAAATAAAAAAAAGACTCCCGTGTTATGTTATGAAGGAGTACTATTCCTTTCTTCCATAGCACGGAACCATTGTTGGCCTTTGTAGAAACACTTCATGCAGCATTACAGGAAAGTATATTATTGGAATATACCCAACCCATCACATCTTTGGACTTTACGTGATGTGTAGGGTCTTGCAGGATACATCAATTATTTATTTTCCTCCTCCTAATGAATATCGAAGCAATAGACTCTTTTACATAGCTTCCCCGCATCAATTGAAAGTCACAAGATATGTATTTTAGTTTATGTATTTTTATTGTGAATTTGAATTTCATTCACTACAAAAATTGAGATATAGTGACGGTTTTGAAAAAATCCATCACTAAATTAACCATTGCTAAATATATAATGACGATATTATTCGTTGCAAAATGAGTTTTCATACTCAATATTAGCAATGAATATCATATCATTAGCAACCGTCCACATAGCGACGCTTATCCGTTGTTATTCTTCAAATTTTAAATTAAGAGTAAATTTTGAACTAAAAAATAGCGACGATTAGTTGATATTTTAAAAATAGCAACGGATAAGCATTGCTATGTGGACCGTTGCTAATGATATAACGACAGATATGATGTTCGTTGCTAATCTTGAGTACGAAAACTTATTCCGTAACGAATAATATCGTCATTCTATATCTAACAATGGCTAATTTAGTAACAAATTTTTCACAATCGTTAGTATAGCTCAATTTTGTTGTAGTGATTATTCCTATATTTTTTCCATTTTTAGCCCGTTCGATTTGATTTTTTATTGTTATTTACTCAATGAGATTTTGCCAATGTGGTGCATTTTCACGCTATGTAGAATGACAAAAATCTTTGTAAAATTCGTATTGACATTGTAAAGCTGTATTCTGCATTGTAAAATAATCACAATTACTAATACTTTTTATTGTTGTAATCACAATTTTGGTAAAACTTTTGTAAAAATACGTGCTCATTTTGTAATATTCATATGGAGACTTGCAAAAAAAACAACAGTTAGTAACTTATCAATTATTAAGAGGAAAAATATAAGTGTATAAAAGATGAAGTTTGCAATACTCACGCTATCTTTTTAAAATATTTGGGGTTGATTTGTAAAAATATATTGTGTTCATCAACAAAAAATAGATTCTAAGCAATGGATAAAAAAGAATAAAATTTAAAAACAATACGAGATTGTAATAAATAAATAAGCTGAAAATTTTATTTGAGATTTTTAGAAATTTGATAAAAAATGATGCATGTAAAAAAATATGATATTGTAAAAATGATTTGAAATCTGTAAAAAATGATTTGATATTGTAAAAAAATAACTGAGATTGTAAAAAAATATGAGATTATTAGAAATTTATAAAAGAAATCAATAAATGTATATTTAAAATCATTGAATCAATTTTTAAAATCTATGCATCGACTGTAAAATGAGTTCATCAATTTGTAAAATCAATTAATCAATTTATAGAATCAATCAAACAATTGTAAAATCAGTCAAAAAAATAAAAAATAAATATTGACATCAACCAAGAGGGGTTGATGTCATCACCTTCTTCTCCCAAAAGAACTTGATGGTTGCCCCCTCCTCTGTTCACCATTGCCATGGTATCCCGGACCTCCCCTTTCTCATAGCACCATCATCGGTTGCTCCCCTCCCCTTTGTGCACCATGGAATCCATCTCCCCTCCCCCTCCATGTGTGTGCCGTCAAGCTCCGCCACCCTCCCCCTCCCCATGCATGACCTCGAGCAGCATCACACTCTCCCTCCCCATGCACTACCTCAAACACCACCGTCCTCATTGTGCATACCTTCCAACAACATCTTATGCACCTTCGAGCATAGCCTCCTCCCTGTGTGCTGCCTCAAGCACCATCGCTTGGAACTCCTACTACCATCAATTTTTGCAGGAGGAGAAAACTGTAGTAGGGAATCTCCCGACAAAGAAACCAAAAATAAAGTACAGGTTGTGACTTTCAATGATATAAAATGACTAAAATAGATTTTTCAACATTAAAAAATTAATATACTAAATCATTAATTGGATATGTTAGATTAATTATAAACATATGAGATTATTGGCTTCCATGCATCCAAGACATGTGCACTCATTTTACAATCGATGCACATGTTTTACAAATTGATTCAATGATTTTACAAATCTAATTACTGATTTCTTTATTAATTCTTAACAATCTCAGACTTTTTTACAATCTCAAGTAATTTTTTACAATATCAATTTTTTTTATAAATCTCAAATCATTTTTACAATATCATATTATTTTTTACGTGCATCATTTTTTTTATCAAATTTCTAAAAATTTCAAACCTTTTTTTACAATCTCAGATTGTTTTTTACAATCTCAAGTTATTTTTTTACAAATATCAGGTCATTTCTTACATTCTTGTAATATTTTTTACTTTTATTGTTTCTTTTATCTATGTCTTAGAATCTACTTTTTGTTGTTGAACACAATATAAATTTTACATATCAATCTTATTTTTTAAAAGATAACACGAGTGGCGAGCGTAGAATCGAGATCGACTAAGGTAGGAAAATATGTGAAGTGTCGTTGTCCTAAATCAATCCGGTCACTCAACAAGAAAATAAAACCACTCAACGAGAAATCAAACAATCAAAGCATGTAAGCGGTTCGCTATTTTTATTTACCTGGTATAGCCACCATGGTCGAACACAAGGAGCACGAGAAAATATGAGCAGTCAAATTTCTCAAAATAAAACAATTTGTAGTGCTTTTTATTTTTTATATTTTTTATATTTTTTAAATAAAACAAACAAGACAAGAATGAAAGAAAACAAACATAATGATCTTTTTGGATTTTTCTATAAGGCTAAAAATACTCAGGAAATCAAGCTAATAATTTTTTAAGGTTTTAAGGGTTTTCAAGTATTTTTGGTAATTTTGATAGGTTTTTCAAATATTTCTGTGATTTTATAAATATCAAACATGGCTAAAAACTCTAATCAGTGCACAAGCAAGACGAAATTGTAAATTAAAAATATCTAAAGTACACTAATGTCCTGATCAGTAAATTTGTGATAAAATAGAGATGAAAAACTAAAAACAGAATCCGAGATTGCGTCTGTGCCCACCCCTCCCTCCCTTACCTCGCCATTGCATCACCCTCCAGTTGTGAGACTCCATGCCTCTCCTACTATAAGAGCCCTAACAACCCTTCCATTCTCCCAGACTATCTTCCAAATGTAATGAGCCCCCCTTAATCCCATCCCTGTCTCGTAGATATTGCCCTCCTATGACGAGATCCCTCACGGCCCTCCCCCTCTTTGCATGCCTTTTTAGGTTATGTTAAGAAGCGGCATTAAATTTATTTAATTTTCTCTTTTTTATTTAAGAATTTCATGGAGTTTTTTTCTTGAAATCAGGTCATATTTTTTTCTAAGGATTACATAAAATTGATTATCATAATGTGTGATGTATCTCTGTCGTCAAAAAAATGATTGTGCATTTTTATTTGTAGATATTCCTCATTTCAAGCGTTTCAAGAGTAAATGTTGCATCAACAATTTTACTATTGTGCCAATAACGTGCTATGCATGGGCAAATACTCATAGTGCCTTCAACATCATGTGCAGGTGTGTATATACAAAGGTACCAAGTATTGATTCAAATCAATGATGTCTTAACTATTCTGATTGACATTTCTTAATAGTTATTGTCTAGATCAACATGTCTACGTTCAGAAATGCAGTTCAAGCAATTTGTTTTGATTGAGCGCATAATGTATTGTTTTATTCAGGAATACGTATGAAGTAACAGAGTAATCCTTGAAAGACGATGTCATGAAGTGTTTCGAATTGGTCTCTACCACTTTTTCTACCCATGCATGTTTATAACTAATGTGAAGGCCAACTTATCATTCGATGTAAATGGACCAGTAGTATTGGAGTTGCGATGTTGTGGGCATCTTGTTTATAGTGTGAAGTTATCCATGTTCCAGATCTTGCAAAACTTATTTTGCAAATAGGAGTTGAAGTTTATTGTATCATAATATTATTCTAAAGAAATTAATTTAAGCGTATACTTGCACTTGTATAATCAAGCATGTTGATATAGATTCAAACTTAAATCTAAAAATGACATAAGTTCTAGTATTGGAGGGATTACAAAATAATGTTCATATTAGATAGATTTATCCAAAATCATGATGAAACATACAACCAAAAAACATAACTTTCAAGTAGACATGAAAGATAAGTACAAACACCCATTGTCTTTAATTGCAAAATCTGTAAATAAGGTGCAATAGAGATTTCCAATGGAACAATCAACCGGGGAGGTAATGATGCTTTGAAGTTAAGAATATAAACTTCTTCTTAACAATTTTCACTCGCTCTTGATATGGAAACCATCTACTCAAGTTGGTGATTTTTTGTGTGATTATTTCGTCTAAGACATGGCATACTACAATACTTATGTTGCTGATCAGTTTACTACAACTTGCAAGTAGTAACTAATAAGATCGAGATGACTGTCTTTATCAGTTTCGAGTTTGATATAGTGCAAACATACGAAAACATATCTGATGCAAACCCATGGATATAGACAATTGAACATATTAACACTATCCCCACACGATACATATGCACGTATTTGATCACGTCGTGTTCTTAGATATATGGAGCCTACATCACAGGTAGCATAGTGAGAACATGGCTATAACTGCACTTTAATTTTGAACTAGAGTGGGTGCAACCGTACATACATTTTCTTATGCAAGGTTCAAAGAAGAAAGCCATCCTGCACAATCCCATTTCGTACATGATAGTAATTTGATTAACCCAGCAACTTCCACGGAACATTGGAAATGAAAATGCACGATCATTTCTTTGGCTTAGATTCTTTGTCAGGACTGTAAAGTCTACAAAAATCAATTGAGGAGATGGGCATGTATACTCCTCGCTGTAGGAGGGAGGTGATCTTGAGTGGAGAAGGGGTATGGGGGACTCGCGGCTGTAGGCCATCACGACAGAAGGCAGAACGGTACGGATGTTATTTGTCGAAGGAAGCGATGGTTGTGAGAGATGATGTGCAACAATGTGGCGGCACAATGGAGAGGGAAGGGAAGGGAATGTACTCGTCGTAGGAGGGGAGCGGCGGAGGGGGTGTTAGGGCCTTGCGATGGTAGTCTGGGGAAAAGGGAGGGGGAGAATGGGTGTTTGGGCTTCCTCATTTTCTACATTTTTTTATTTTGTTTTGAAAAATGAATATGTAGATTTTCATTATTATATCATTGTATTATGTCATTTAAATTTCATGCAAAATAGAGACTCCCACAACCTCCATACAGATGAGGTTGATTTCAACAATTCTACGACCAATAAAAATGCCTGTCTAGATGGAGGCCATAGGAGTTTATATTTTCACAAAACTTGAATGTAATAATATATGGATATAGTGATGAATTTTCATGGAATTATTTTCCAAAAAACTAAAAAATAAAGAAAATAGAATGGGGGAGCCAAGTTGATTCCTCCAAAAGGACAGCTCCATTTTTCCTTATATATGTGTATAAAGGGTTGATCTTGTGAGAGTCAAAAACTGTGAGAACATGAGAGCAGTGAGTCTTTGGTTGATTGGAGGACGAGAGAGATGAGTGATGACGTGCCTGATCACTCAGGTAAAAGGTAATCAAGGGTCGTTGTGACCCGAGTAACCAAGCGGTGTCAATCAAGAAAAATAGACCACCAAACAGAGAAAACAATCAATTAAATACGATAGCGGTCTTGCTATTATTTTAAACTGGTATAGCGACCAGGGTCGAACACAAGGATCACGTAATGGCCTTGCGGCCTACGGAGTAGTCAAAAATATAGAAAAATAAAATACAAGTGTTTTTGGTGGTTTTTTAATGGTTTTTAATTTTTTTGGATTTTGAATTATTTAAGAAAATAAAGAAACAAGTAAATCAAGCCAACTTCAAACAATTATTTAATGCATCAAAAATCAATCAAAAATTCAAGCAAAAATGTTTTTGTGTATTTTGTGATTTTTACTGTTTTTAGTGAATTTTTGGGATTTTTCTGATTTTTATTTTCTTTTCTAAAAATTAAACAATGTAAGAAAACAGTAGCAATGTCCAGTCAGGAGTAAAAGGCCAATTTAAAATGTAAAAAGGCCTATTTAGCTCCTGGAGTCAATTTTCCTATAAACTAGAAAGTTTAAGGAAAATTTGGGCACTTGAATTATGGTTTTTGGATTTTTTAAAATAGTTATTAGAATTTTTTATAAGTTTTTAGGTTTTTTTCAATTTTTATGAGTTTTATATGATGAAAAATGACCAAACTTGGTCGAAAAATCAAACAAGGAAAAGATAAAGTAGATAATTTTTTTTGTAATTTTTAGAGGTATTTTAATATTTTTTTTGTGAATTTTTAGATCAGACAGTAAAGAAAATGCATGTTTTTGAATTTTTAAAAATAGTAAATGAGATAAAAAATATCCCCAAAAATTCTAGAAAATTTTACAACATGGCAGGAGCCATGTTTCCAATTTTCATGGAATTTGGAGTGAGTTTGCTATTCTATTAAAATCAAACACAAGGGTACAGTGCACAGGGACCTGTACGCAATTATCCAAAGCTTTGGGGGGTCCGGTGCAAAATTCCCAAGAAATCACGTGCGCGACGCGTGTCTGGGGCACACAGGGACCTATATGCAAGGAAATAAAATTCCTGGGCTAAATAATAACAAGTATTAAAAGCCCAGGGAACTTAATGTAATTTACCCAGGAATATAACGCACATGCGCATAAAAAGCACTTACAGGGGCATATATGCAATTAATCAAAACATTTCATTCATTCCATAACATTCCAGACAATAGAGCTAAACTGCAAAATACCCAACAAAGCACGTGCCAATGCACATTCTACACTACAAACATGGGCATATGTGCAAATATAGAAACAAACAAGGTCTAAAGTGCAAATGTTCCAATGTAAATAAAACTAACTAAAGTATTTATAGGACTAAACGCGAAATAAAATAAACAGAGGGGCCTGAGGGATAAATTACCCTTTTATTAATGAGGCCATTGGATGGGTGCCACGTGTGGTGATGGACGACTGGGACTGGGTGGCACCCAACGAAGGAAGCCTTCGTTTGATCGAGCGACTGGGGTGTCTCCACGTGGAGGATCGGTCGGTTGGGAAGCGAGTGGGACGACCTTGCTGATCGGACGGTCTCGATCAACCCTCCAAGGATCGACGGTGATGGCTGCTCCTCGAACGGACGGTGGAGATCAAATCTGGAGCTGGGTATGCATCGGACGGCTCTGAAGGGTGGAGGACGAACTGGGTACCGACGAACTTCGTCGGGGCTGGGTGTGCTCGGTCGTCCTCCTCGCGGCCCGCTGAAGATCGGAGAAGAAAGCTGCGGGCCTTCCGCGTCGGGTACTGGCCTCCGATGACCCAACGGAGCCCTGGGGAGCTCCGGCGAGGTCGGCGGAGGTCAAGCGCCTGCTCCTGAATGGTCGGACCCTCAGATGGGCTCGACAGTACCTGCAAAGCACAGCAAAATGCTCGCGGGTCGAGGGCAAAATGCCTCGACCCTGTGAGAGGGGGTGAAGGTGACTGGTGAGGCGGAGCGGTCGAGATCCGGCGAGGGGTGGACGGAGGAGCTCGAAACCCCAGCTCCTGTGCGAGCTGGGTTGAGTGGAGGGGTGTAGAACGTGCGCGGGAGGAAGACAGAGGAGATGGTGAGGTCCGATGATCGGGGTGATGGGTGACGTGACCGGAATCAGAGGTGGACGGCGATGGCGCAAATTGGGGGAAAATCAAAATCAAAGAAAAAGAGGAAGAATCTAAGCTACCTGGGTGGAGGAATCAACTGGGGACGAGCAACTGGTGCTCTGGGTCCTTGCCTCGAGGACCGTCGACGTCCGAGGCTCTGGTGCTACCTCCAGGCGGCGCACGGCAGAGCTAACTCGCCGGATCAGTGGTTCCTTGCTCCCTCGTCGCTGCGACATCTTCTGGAGCAAGCTGTCACTCTCGCCGAGACGGTGGAGGTCACTGGGTGGTGAACAAATGAGCCAAAGATGCGGAATGAGGTGGCGGAGCTCAGCCCTTATACCTCCAGGAGTCCGATAAGAATGGGTCGGGTAGGGCAGCGTGAAGCGCAGATCTCGAGGCGGGCACCCCGGCGAGGGTGTCGGATGTGTCGTGAGTGAAACGGACCCGGGGTTTAGGTGCTAGGTGGTCGGGTTTAGGCGCTAGAATTAGGAGAAATCGGGTCGCCCGCCTAATACCCGTGAGAGGTGGTCCTGGGGGGGGGGTTGACCGGGCGGTCAACAACCCCCGTGGACCAATGGGGTCAGGCCACGTGGAAAATATTTAGAAAATCAATTAAAAATAGTAAATGGCCGATTTATTAAAAACTCAAAACATGAAATATTTTTGTTTTAACTTTTTCTATTTTTTATTGTTTTTTAATTAATTTTTCAAAGTAAAGATAGGGTATTTACAATATAGTACTATACATAGGTATATATACAATATTGAATTTTTATTTTTTTGATTTTTAATTTTTTATTTTCATATATTTTTATCCCCATTTTATATTTTATTTATTTATAGCATAAAATTAGGAATAAAATGGTATTTTTATTTTATTTTTATTATTTATATACAATAGTGAAATAAATAGGTATATACATCTATGTACATGGTATATTTACAATATTATTTTGGTTTTTAATTTTGTTCTTTTTATTTTGTTTTTATTTTTGTTGTTTTTATTTTATTTATTTACATCATAATAAATAGAATATTTACAAAAGTTTTGGAATTTTAATTTATTTATTTATAGGGTGAAATAAATATAGGAGTGGTTGTATGTACATGGTGAATATATACACAAGTGGCTCTTTTTAGTTTCTTTTTAATTTTTTTCTATTTTTGTGTTGATTTTTATAATTATAAATATATACAATATATATAAACCACTTTTATTCTATTTTTGGGAGGAAAATATTTTTATTAATTTACAGGTCTATTTACACACATGAGCTCCCTTATCTCTCTCTACTTGGGTATTTATGCGGTCAGGCCCATGCTGAGCCCTCCCTTGGGATTAGGTTGCTCAATATTTATTCTAAATTTTTCTCTCTTTTTCTTTTGTCTCTTTATTCTTTTATTTTTGCACAAAAACATGCTAATTAGTAAACTTTATACAATGCATGCTTTTGCTAATTATTTGTATTTACAAACATACACATGCATTTGCAAAGGTTTTTGTAGCTAAAATATAAGAATAAAGAGTGATGAATGGGTATTCATCACCCTCCTATACTTAACTTTTGCTAGTCTCTTAGCAAACACTTATTTGAAAAAGAAGTGAAAAAGAAAGAAAGAAAAAGAAAAAGAGGAGAATGTAAATGGATCAAGTTTGAATATTAAACTTTCCTTCATTAAATTGAATTATGGAGCTCGATCAGATCTTTGGATTATTAATGTGTCGGAACCTCATTTGGACTTAAGCTTAAAACTCAACAGCCTCTAAGTCCCACCAATCTATGGACAAGACTCCTCAATAAACCAGATCAGAACAAGTCTACATACACAAACTCTAATGACCATGAATCTTTCCATGCAGTGTAAGTGATATGTAGCTCCCCCCCTCAGAAATGACAAAGAAACAACCTCCCTCAACCTGGTAACTCTAATGCCTCGGTCTAACAACTCTTTCCTCGAGAAGCGGGGTATTCCCTTCTAAGTTCAAGTGCAACCGGCTCAAGAAGAGGGGGAATAAGAGGTATAGACTTTTGGGAGCTCAACCAGTGTAGCTAAGTCTCCCGCTGCAAGCTTCATGAGATGTAACATGGATACCATAAGCTTTTGCTTTATTTGACTATATACACTCCGGTGGGGTTATTAAATTTTCAATCCGACCCACCACTTTTTTGGAGTTCTTTTTGCATTTTTTTTCAAGTGCATCTGTACAACATATCTACATGGTGCAGCATATATACAAGAAATTTTCCTCTTGAGCCAGTAGACTATCCCTCTTTTGAAGCTTTATTGCAACCCACGGCTTCTGTCTTTAGACTTCATCACCACTAGACCAAGTTGAGACGCACTTCCTTCACTAGAAGAAGAAGAGAGGTTCCGCCTAGAAGTACTACCCTCATATGCTACCCCAAGCCAAAGGAAACTGCCTCCTCACCACCTCATCCGTGGAGAGCTATGTGTAAAGTGCTGGTGCAAGTCAAGCCATTATCTCTAAGAGTCATGCATGTGTTGTTAAGTGCTCTACTTAGGCTCATCAAGATGACATATGCTCATAGCCTAGTGGACTCAAAGAATTAAGTCCTTATGGACCTGAAAAGCCTTAACCCTAAGCCCTATAAGGTTCCTCTTAGAATTAGGTGGATTAAGATCTTAATCAATCTCCATTTCCCAATTTAATTCCAGGCTTAGTTTAAATGTCAACTATAATCCAGGAAAACTATATACATATATGCAAAGATGCTGTTTACACATATTTACAATCATGCAAAAATTTTGAAAAATGTTTTGAAATCATGGATGGATGAATGCATGAAGTGCAAGTTTTGCAAAAGTATTTACACACATTTACACAAAATTTTTGCAAACTTTTGATTTTCAAAACATTTTGGAAAAATTTTGTACTATATACATAATTTTGATAAGAAAATATTTACACAAGCTTTACACAAAGGATTTTTGAAAACATTTTTACAAAAATTATTTGTACACTAGCTATGTATGTGCAATAAAAGAATGATTATTTACAGGAAAATTTTTAATTTTTGTGATTTTTAGGGTTTTTAGCCATTTTATTTATTAACACACTCACACAAAGTACGAGTTATGGGTAAAGTATATATGAAATATATACACACCCCCTATACTTAGCTCGAACGATGTCCTCAGAGTCAAGAGCGATGAAGAAGACATAACTCGTGCTTAGTATAGGGAAGTGAAAAGGAATGGCTATATACAGAGATGAATCAAAGAATAGAATGAGGAGAACTCGGTGGTCTCCCCCTATACTTAGGATCCAATAATCCTAAGTATAGCAAGATGTACATGAAGGGAAATCCGAGTGAAGGATGTACAGAGTCTGCCCCCCTATACTTAAGGTAAAATATCCCTAAGTATAGGCAACAAAACAGGGGTAGAAAGAATAAAAAGAATACCCAACGGTCCTACATCCCCCCTATATTTAGGGTAAAGTACACCCTAAGTATAGCCTAATCATAAGATGAGAAAAGGGATGTGGGACTAAAGAATAGAGTGATATGGACAACTGGATCTATACAGGTCGGAAGAACAGTGATAATCAGGCGTGAGATGCAATAGATGTGAGTCAAGAGACCACATCTCACGCAAAATGAATAGGGGCAACATCAACGACCCACGGCTCATGATCTAGAAATGGCTTGAGCCGCTGGCCTTTCACTCGAAAGGTACTCTCAGAAGACAACTCAGATATATCAATGCTACCGTTGTCGTGTAACTTTATCACTAGATAAGGTCCCTTCCACTTGTTCTGTAGCTTTCCTGGAAATAACCGCAGCCTCGCATCAAACAACCATACTCTCTGTCCGGGATCAAAATGCTTGTGGCTGATGTGAGAATCATGCCACTCTTTCACTCTCTCCTTATAATGTAGGCTGTTTGAGAAGGCGGTATCTCTAAGCTCCTCCAAGGCTGCTAACTCTGCCCTCCTCTGGTCTCCTACACTATCTGGATCCATAAGTATCTCAGTGACTGCCCATAGTGACTTGTGCCTCAACTCAACAGGCAAATGGCACGGCTTGCCATATACGAGGCGAAAGGGAGATGTGCCCAATGGTGTCTTGAAAGACGTCCTATATGCCCACAAGACCGAGTCCAAAAGCTGTGACTAATCCTTTCGGTCAGGACGGACGACTTTCTGCAATATAGTCTTGATCTCCCTGTTCGACACCTCGGCTAGACCATTCGTCTGTGGATGGTATGGAGTGGTAACTCGATGGTCTATGCCGAACTCGCTAGCAAGTGCCTTCACCTGGTCGTTGATGAAATGAGACCCCCCATCTGAAATCAATACTCGGGGTACCCCGAACCGCGTGATGATATGCTTCCTCAAAAATCTGCAAACTGTCTTGGCATCAGCGGCTCGGGCGGGGATAGCCTCAACCCAACGACTCACATAATCAACGTCCAACATAATGTACTCAAATCCCTGACTCTTAGGGAATGGACCCATGAAATCGATGCCCCATGCGTCAAAAACCTCACAGAAGTGAATGGGCTGCATCGGCATCATATCACGCTGTCCACAAGTACCCATCCTCTGACAGTCAGTACACCTCTTCATGAACTCATCAGAGTCCTTGAAGAGGGTAGGCCACCACAAGCCGGATTGGAGCACTTTCTGTGCCGTTCTCCTCCCAGAATGATATCCTCCTGCCTCAAGCTTGTGGCAGTAAGTGAGGATGCTATGGTGCTCCTCCTGAGGAATGCACCGACGCCAGACACTATCCCCTCCTTCGTGGTAAAGGATGGGATCCTCCCAGTGGTAGGACTTGGCCTTCGTGAGGAAGGTCTCAAGCCTCTGTCTGGGCCAATCTTGTGGGACTTTCCCAGCAAAGAGAAAGTTCACAATATCGGCATACCATGGGAGTGAGGAGATGGCAAGGATCGCCTCATCTGGGAAGGTCTCACAAATGGGATCAATCTGCTCAGACTCCTCAGGCTGCTCTAAACGGGAGAGATGATCCGCCACCACATTCTTGACTCCAGGCTTATCCTTAATCTCAATGTCGAATTCCTGGAGTAGAAGGATCCATCTAGTCAGTCTGGCCTTGGCATCCTTCTTTGCCATGAGGTATAGGATGGCAGTATGATCAGTATACAAAGTCACTCTAGATCCAATGATGTAAGATCTGAACTTATCTAGGGCGAACACTACTGCTAGCATCTCCTTCTCTGTGACTGTATAATTCCGCTGGGCGGAATCCAAGGTGCGGCTAGCATAATGGATACCAAAGGGGACTCCATCCCTCCTCTGTCCCAGCACAGCCCCCACGGCAAAATCGGAGGCGTCCGTCATGATCTCGAATGGGAGAGACCAATCTGGTGGCTGGAGGATAGGAGCCTCAACAATACACTGCTTGAGAGTCTCAAACAACGAAAGACACTTGTCATCGACAAGGAACTCGGTGTCTTTTGTCAGCAAGCCAGTCAACGGTCGGGAAACCCTACTGAAATCATGAATGAATCGTCGATAGAATCCGACGTGCCCCAGGAAAGACCGTAACTGCCGTAAATTGGACGGTGGTGTGAGATTTCTAATGACATCAACCTTGGTCGGATCAACCTCCATGCCCCTGTTGGAGATGATGTGGCCAAGCACCGTCCCTTGAGTCACCATAAAGTGACTCTTCTCCCAAGAAAGAACCGAGCGGACCTCAATACATCGCTGAAGTACCCGGTCTAGGCAGTCAAGACAGGAGTCGAATCCGTCGCCGTAAACCGAGAAATCATCCATGAAGACCTCTAAACACTCCCCTACCATGTCCGAAAAGATCGACAGCATGCATCTCTGAAAAGTCGCAGGGGCATTGCATAGCCCAAATGGCATGCGTCGGAAGGCGTATGTGCCGAAGGGACAGGTAAAGGTGGTCTTCTCCTGATCCTCAGGAGCGATGGCCACCTGGTTGTAGCCCGAGTACCCATCCAGAAAACAGTAATGGCTCTTCCCTGCTAGTCTCTCAATGATCTGATCAATAAAGGGCAGGGGGAAATGATCCTTCTTGGTGGCCTGGTTGACTCTCCTATAGTCAACACAAACCCGCCAAGAAGTGGGTACTCGTGTAGCAATCTCCTCTCCAGACTCGCTAATCACTGTAGTGATGCCCGTCTTCTTGGGCACCACATGCAAAGGGCTGACCCACTTGGAGTCGGAGATGGGATAGATAAAATCGGTGCTCCACCATTTCGAAATTTTCTTCATGACAACCTCTCTCAGATTTGGGTTCAGCCGCCGCTGGAACTCACGCGACGGCTTCGCCTCAACATCGAGATAGATATGGTGGGAGCACAGGGCTGGACTAATCCCCTGGAGATCTGCTAGGCTCCATCATATCACCTTGCGGTTCTTTTCAAGAACCCCCATCAGACGGGATTCCTGCTCTCCAGTCAGATCGGCTGAGATAATGACTGGGTACATCTCATGCTCACCCGCAAGGAATCTATACTTCAACGACGAAGGAAGTGGCTTCAGCTCTGGACAACTGGGTGCTGGCAAATCTGGCTTCAAAAGAAGTCGCGTATATGCTGTCAAATCTGCCTGGGAGAATGAGAGCGTACTCTCGCAAACTGGATCTGAAGAAGGCTGCTCAACTGAACTGTCTCTGATCTGCTCGGCATCTACCTCGTCCTCCGCTGTAGGCTCAGTGGAAATCAGGTCTGGCATGTAATCATCACAATCTGCCCACTCAGACTCTGACTCCGAGGGATCTGCATCACACAAGGTGGCATCAGTACCACCATCATCACAAAGATCTGTGTCGCGGTCAAGAACCTTCTCTGCTGCCTCTAAAGTATCCTGAACCAAGAATGTGCTCTCCAAGCTCTCCTCTGCTGTGATCTCTGCATCAGCGGTGTCTGAAAATGAGAGGATGGCCTGTGCTGCTGGGTCTGCCCAAACTGCCTCATCGTCTGTGATCACAAAGTCACAGTCCTGGTGGATGTCTAGCCCTGCATCTGTCAGCTGCTCTGTATCTGAAGTGGTCTCTGAGCATGATCTCTCTCTGGCTCTGCTGTCCTCGACCGTCTCTATTTGTACACTTTCGCCCTCGACGCGAAAGTATACCTTCCCGCTATCATGGTCAGTCACCGCCTTGGCTGTGGCCAAGAACGAACGACCGAGAATGATGGGGGTATCGGTCACTGAATCAGGGATCTCCATGTCCAACACTACGAAGTCCACGGGGAATTGCATGCCCTGAATAGTGACGACAACGTCTCGCAACAACCCCTTCGACCTCTTGACAGATCTATCAGCAAACTGAAGGACTGTCCTGCTCTGTCTAAGAGTGCCCAACTTGAAGCGGTCGAGAAGGGCTACTGGAAGGAGGGTGATCGACGATCCGCTATCTAATAGAGTACGGTCGAACCTCTGCTCACTGATATGGCATCTGACATAAGGGGCTCCTGAATCTGGCCTCTTGGCCGGCAAACGGTTCTGGATCGCGAAACACGTGGCTTTCATCAGCACATGGATCTCAGAGTGGTGGTTCCTCCTCTTCCTCCTGACTGTGGTCCTATCTCTCAATGAACGCTGAAGAAGGGGAATGTGCTGCAAAGCCTCTTGAAGAGTCAGCTTTATGTGAAAACGATCTATCATCTGCTGGCTGAACTCTTCCTGGTCTCTTTTTTTGGATTTTCTGTTTTCTTCCCCTTCCCCATCTGAAGGGCTCTAGGGAAGGGGATCACTGGGTCCTTCTCAGATGAAGGACTAGGAAAGGGTCTAGGCGGTTTGACGACCGGATCCATACATACATCATGCACCACAGTGGGACCAGAAGAAGATAAACCCTTTCCTTTATTCACAACATGGTTCCGAGATACATCTGGTGAAGGAAAAACAACAGATCTCTCTACATGAACTCTGGTGGCCTCAGTACCACCAGTGGCTGGCTCGGCTGGAAGACTCGTGGCCTCAGTACCGCGCTCTGGCTCGGCATCGTGGGTGGCCTCAGTACCACCTACTTGAACTGGTGAAACGGCGGCCTCAGTACCGCCGGTGGAATCAGCATCCTTGGTGGCATCAGTACCACCGTCGTCATCCTCCTCGTCGGGCGCTCTAGGTGGATCCTCATGATGTAGCTCAGACGAGGCGCCACCTGCTGGCATCCTACCGCTCCTAAGTGTGACAAAATCAGTATCAAACAGATATCCAGTCATATCACCAAATGTATCACTAGGAGTGGTATACTCAGTACAAGCTACCTGCTCAGATTTCCGCTTCAGGCTGTTGGGGTTCGGCTCTATCTAGGCAGGGATGGCGGCCTTCCCTCTCACAATGTCCCGCATCTTCTGGCGGAACTCGTCCATCTCCCGTCTGAAGGTAGCCTGCTGATCCATGAGGAGGCGGGCTATGTCGTCCAAAACAGGGTTCTCATGGGAACCCGACGGGTAGCCTCTCTGGTAGTGAGGCTGCTGCTGGATCTGCTGCTGGTGAGGCTGAGAGGGGTATGTGTGATGCTGCTGCTGGTGAGGCTGATCTCGCCTCCAAGGCTGTCTCTACTGATAGGGACGAGGACCATAGGACGACTGCTGCTGCTGTGGGTACACTGGGGGCTGTTGCTCTCTCTGCTGGATGTACTGGCCACCCTGTCCTGACGGCTGCTGCTGGGGCTGGGTACCTCCGTTCCCCCACCGGAATCCGAGATGGTCTCGTCGGATACCGGGCTGAGGGCGGTCATACCAAATCCCGTTGACATCCATCAACGGCTCTGCACCGTACTGAGCTGGCGGGAGTACTGCCAGAGGCTGATCCGGCTGGTATACCACCATCTGCATGTCTGGAGACGGTGGTGACTGGTAGGTGGGCTGCGGCTACTGGTACGGCTCCGCATGTACAAGGTGAACATGTCTAGGCTGCTGGTGTGAGATGGAGCGCTGGGACGAGCTGCTACTGCTGCTGTGATCGCCTCGCGACTGAAAACGGGGCTGGGAAGCCGTCTGTGCCTCCTGGAGACACAAGAGCTGGGTCTTCATGTCGCTCAGAGTCTGTGCCATCTGCTCCATCTGAGTGATGCCCTGGCACTGCTTCTTCTCAATAAGCTCCATCCGATCCAACTTCTCACTAATGATGCCCATGTCTGCAGCTGTGGACTCTGCCCGTGCTGCTGCTGCTGCGGACGAACTGGAAGGACCGGCGTCGACCCGTGCTATCCTCTGGTACTGCACGGGTCCTGGCTGCTGGGGTCTGCCCAGAGTGTACAACCGGGTCTGGGACATCACCATATAGTTCTCGGCCATCTCCTCGTAAATGGCCCAGACCTGGTCGTGATCCTTGGCGAAGTAAGACCCGCCACAAGAAGCGTTCACCAAGCCCTGAAGCTCTGGTGTCAGCCCACTGAAGAAGCTCTGAAAAAGGTTTGGCTTGGAAATGTCGTGGTGCGGGCATCTGTCGGTCAGCTCTCGAAACCTCTCCCATGTTAGACTTGTGAGCCCTGGGCGAACCATTCTTACAATAAATGTTATTGTAATATTTAAGTTTATCAATAAAAGTTATTGATGTTTTACTCCCTTTCTGAAATTATATGAATGAATGCACTATAAGGTCCCTCTGTACAATTAGGGTTATGTACCATGGCCAGCTTGATGATCATATAGCTGTTGTTTCATTAAATGAATCATAGAGGCTGGTGTTTGGATGAATATCTAAAGAGTTAGATAGAGGACTCATCAAACACCGTCAAATGATTGTCAAGTGGAGATCTCCAGCCTGAGTAGGAGATGGCAATCCTTTCTCACATAGGCTGATATCTGACCGACCTCTTGATGTAGGTCCTCTGCATGGGAATAGTGATTCAGAGGTGTCAGATTAGTTAGGTCAATGGGTTGACCTAACGAGATCGAGATAACCTAAGTCCTATGTTGAATGCTGTCACAGCATAGGCATGCATCCTCTGACCGGAGACAGATATATTGCTGTATATCTAAGTATGTACATTTGGCAGACCAATACGTTGATGACCTAACCAAGGTCTATACACCGGCGAGCTAGTGTGCATATAAGGGTATATGAGCAATATGATCTCTCAAAGGGATCATACAGGTTCACTTGTGAACCGGAAGACATGAGCTCACTCATGAGGTATTGGGACCGATCAAATTCCATGCATGGTCGTCGTGCTTTGGAAGCATGACATGAATTTGAAGGTATGATATATGCTTTGGGAAAGCATATGATCAATACCAAATCCCAATGACCAAGATTGAGAAACTTAATGATTAAACCCTGAAGAAGACAGTGTAAAAATGATCTTGATCTTCGGGTTGATCATGGGTTTTCCAGTATGTAGGATGTACAGGTATTGGGAATACCTGAAGGGTGATGTGATCATAAACGATTGTATATCCATGACGCTTCCATTCCGAGGGAGTGATGAAACAGGTCTGGATTTTAGTGACTCCTTTCAGTAGAGAAGCAATCTGATCTTAGTCCAAGTGTTGGACATTGGTCTGAATGGGATTCAGATTCAATGAGAAGATTGGATTTGCGGTCTTGATTTAATCGAGCATCTGTGGGAGGTTCGTTCGATCTGGATTTGAGATAATATCTCAACATCCAAGTCACTATACATGGAATAATACAATCGCCCTGTCCTTATCTCCAAGTATCTGCGGAGAAAGCACATTATTCTTGAAAGGGTTCAAGAATAAATCTTTTAATGAAATATCCAAGCAAGGACTTGATGATTGAATGTGATTTAATTATCAAGCTCAAATATGAATATGATTCATATTGTGAAAATGATTATCTAAGATAATTAAATGAGATTTAATTATCAAGGATTAAGAGAATGTGGATAACACTATCCATGATATATGTGTGTTATAAATATGATTTATAATATACATATATAAGAGAGTGAGAATTTATGTAAATAGCATTTGTTAATTAATAATGTGGATTGGATTCACATTTGTTAATTAATTGGAAATGCAATTTACTAATTAGTTTGGGTTGTGAATATGATTCACATAATATTCAATGGCAAGATTAAAATATTCACAAATTAATTTGGAATTATTTTGGTGAATATTTATTGTGATTAATTAAGGAATAATAAGATAAATAAAATGGAGCAAATAACCACCTTCATAGGTGGCGTCACCCATGAATTGTTCATGGGTGACGCCCCCCCTTTTTTAGGTGGTTGGTTAACTCCACTTCATTTATCATATTATCTCTTGATTAATTAATATTTAAATTGATGTTGTTGGTTTTAACCAACAACAATCGTAGCCATTGATTTATTATGGACCAAGCATAGCCCTTGGATCCATGTTTCCCATGGATTGAGATCCATTGGATCCTAAACTAGTATAAAAGGAGGGCTAGGGTAGCCTTTCCAAGTTACAACATTCTTGAGTTGAATCTCTCTCTCTCTCTCTCATTCTCGTGTGGGCTCTCCTTAATATTCAAGTGGCCGTCCACTTTGTGTATTAGGAAGGAGAGCATTTCGGCTTCGCTTGGATCTTCGTCAAAGGATTGCGGGAAGGACGCTGCTCATCATCGTGCCCGCAAGCGCATTCTCCGTGGGTCGGACTTAAGATATGAGGATCTCTACTTTGGGATCTCACGATCACAACCACGCTTCAAGAGGTATTCCTTGTACTTTGTGGTTTGATGAAACGATCCGAGAAGTGTTCTCGTGATCATGTGGTTTCATCTTTAAAGTTAATTTTTTAATTTCCGCTGCATCTAGCATCTAGTACGACTAGTTGCTCCGATCGCATACGATGCGATCAACACGCTTCCGTGATGCGCTTAAGGATTCTCAATATCCTTCAAGTGGTGTCAGAGCCATAGGTCAAATAAGGTTTTGGATATGATCCATACACCTTAGACGATTTGGTTCTTGAAAGGGTTGCGAAATTCTTACTGCATTTCAATTTTCGCACCTCTGTCTAATTGAATTTTTCTGTACTGTTTAAAATATTTAAACACGAATTTTTCAATTGGATTTTGTTCCCCATTAAACAAGGAAACCATAGGACTTGAGTTTACTAAATTTGGACTTTATTTGCCCAAGATATGGTTTTTTGAATATGACTATATTCACTGTTGCGGGAACTGCGGATTTGAACGTAATTATTGAGATGATTACGGTTTTAATCCGCCTTGAAATGCGTGAATTATCACTTGGGTTCTTTAATAAATCAAATAGGCAATCTTTGGAAACTGAGTTTGCATTTTTTGGATTTAAATTGATCAAGATAAGTTAATTTTAGTGATTGGGGGTCACTGCTGGAAATTAACAATTTTGATCTTCAACCTTGTGATATGTCATTCAATTATCATGATGAAAATTAATTGTTAATTTTCTGGAATAATTAGTGATAAATATTTGTGAAATATTTAAAGAAATAATTATTTCATTGAATGACACTTGCCTGAACCACAATGATGAGATATTAGATCTTGATCATTGTTTCATCAACAAACATTGCTTTCATGAAAACAATAGTTTATCCTACAATAGTTGTAGGACAACTTTTACATGAAAAACCTTTTTGCTTGAATAGGATTGGGGATTTGTCTAGCAAATCTCCTTATAATCAAAAATGTTTTGATTTATATTATATGGTATAATTTTTCGATTGAAAAACCGATGAACATCTCAAAGTACATGATGGTCTATCTGGTATTATCCTTTCCCGAGGCGGATGTGGTGCCTAGTCGGAGAGCATTGGGGTCGTGGGTTGCAACGTATGTGGTCCGTCCCACTCTCGTCGGTACTGGCCATGACAGTAGGTAGGGACTGTATAATACCGGAGACAGATAATATGTATTTTTCTAATTATTAAAATTCGAATAATACGTATTTTGAGAATATACCTACTATTCAAGTAAAAGACATGTTTGTTGATGATTGGATTAATGATTAATTTAATATGATTAAATTAATCATATCCAATAAACACTCTATTTTGAATAGATGTGTATTTCCCTTGGAAGAATTAATTATGTGAATGTGATTCACGATAATTAATTATAAAATTTGAATATGAGGTGGAGGATCACATAAGTGACATCCATGGTCTCCCGTCAAGGCAAAGGATTTCGTCGCCAGTTGTTGTGTATAGGAGACGCCTGTCCGAAGTGACAGATCCTGTGCATGATTTAATTGGATCGGGTTCTTTGCTTCTCGAAAGAGTAAGGCCGTATACGTAGTGACCCCAATATCGGGTCCTCATATTATTGGGGCGATATTGGATTGTGTATAGCGAGTATTAAGCCTGTTGACGGTTGGTTCAATTAACAATGGGTCAACATCATCTTAGGGTTGGTGGGCCCGGGTGTTAAAGACCGAATTGGGAAATGCAAGTTGGACTTGCAAGGCGGAATGTGTTCCCGCTTCTCTTATTCGAGTCACAGGTTCTCATATTATTGGGATGTGATAAGGATAGAGAGGAGATCCCAGATCTTGCTTGAGATATAGCGGTAAGTATATCTCTTACTTTGAAAGAAAAATAAGGGAATAATCTTTCAAAGTCGACATGGCAGGACAAATTTGATTTAAAATGCCTTAATCAAATTATTCTTAAAATGAATATATAATTATTCTAATATAGTGCATTCTTAATTTCAGAAAATGAAGTCCATGAACCCACTTAGCAGGCTTCTAGAGGTCAACCAGTTGACCGGACCAAATTATTCGGATTGGATCCGAAATTTGGATCTTGTTCTCTCTGCAGAGCGCATTTCCTACGTGCTTAGCAAGGACAATATAGCAAACCCTGTGACTGATGAAGATAAATCATATAATGATAAATATGATGAAGACCATAATCTGGCAAGGTGTTACATCCTTGGGTCATTGTCTAATGTGCTTCAGAAGCAACATGTGGAAATGAACCATTGCCAAGAGATTATGCTGAATCTGAAGGAGATGTTCGGTGACATAAACCGCACACAGCGTTACAATGTGATGAAAGAGCTTATTCGCTGCAAGATGCAGGAAGGGACCTCTGTCAGAGAACATGTACTCAAAATGTTTGGGTACCTCTCTGAGCTGGAAACCCTGGGAGCATACTTGGATTCTGAAATGCAAGCTGATTTCATTCTCCTGTCGCTCCCTAAGTCTTTCAACAACTTTGTTGTGTCTTACCACATGAACAAAGGTGACTTCACAAACGCTGGACTGTTAGTTGCATTGAAGTCTGCAGAAGACGTCATGAAAAAGGACGGCCCCTCTGCTAGTGCAATGGTTGCACATGTGAGAGGAAAGCGCGGGCGGAAGCAAGGTTCTCAGAAGGGCCCAGCCTCGAAGAGAAAGAAGAAGAATCAAGGAGTTGGTTCATCTTCTAATGCTTCCACATTGATGACATCGAAAAAGACCGATGTCTGTCACCACTGCAAGAAGCCGGGGCACTGACGCGTAACTGCCCAGACTACCTGAAGTCCACTGACAAAGGTAAAGCCCCAGCAGGTATGAAATCTACTTTCATCATTGAAACTAGCTTTCTCGTTGGACGAGAAGGAAGTTGGGTTATAGATTCTGGTGCTTCCGTTCATGTATGCAATTCATTGCATTTGTTTCAGGAAACTAGGAATCTGGAGCATGGGGAGATAGTTATCCAGATGGGATCTGATGCAAGTGTTGCAGCAGTCGCCATCGGGACATGCAGACTGTCGTTATCTAGTGGTCGAGTCCTAGTACTTAAAGAGTGTCTTTATGTACCCGAGGTCAGGAGGAATTTGATATCTGTGTCTAAGCTTGTTAGATATGGGTACTCCTTCCTGTTCTGTAATAAATTAGTCATTAATCAATATGATAAATTTGTTGCGGAAGGTGTTCTGACTTCTGGTGGACTCTATGAATTGTGCATTAATGAATGTATAATAAATGTCACTACCACTGATAATAAAAACCCCAAGAGATCCAGGGAGAATGGAAATCATTCGAATATGATTTGGCATCAAAGGCTCGGCCATTTATCTGTTGATAGGATCAATAGATTGATAAAGTATGGACCATTAGATTTTCTACAGGTTCAAACTTTACCTACCTGTGAACATTGTATTCGAGGTAAAATGACCAGGATGCCTTTCCGTAACAAGGTTACGAGATGCGAGGGTATTCTCGACCTAATACATACTGATGTATGTGGTCCCTTCAATACCGCGACTAGAAATGGATATCGATATTATTTGACGTTTATCGATGACCATTCGCGATACGAGTTTATCTTCCTGCTACGTCATAAATCTGAAACCTTTGAAAAGTTCAAAGAGTTTAAGGCTTTGGTTGAGAACCAAGCCGACAGGAAGATTAAACGGATTCGATCTGACCGAGGTGGAGAGTACCTCTCAGATGAATTCAAGGAATACCTTAAAGAGAGTGGAATTGTCTCCAATCTCACTCCTCCTGGAACTCCCCAACTTAACGGTGTTGCTGAAAGACGCAACAGGACCATCATGGACATGGTCCGTTCAATGATGAGTAAAGCACATTTACCTCTTAGTTTCTGGGGATATGCAGTAGAGACTGCAATATATATCCTAAACAAGATTCCTAGCAAGTCTATACCAAAGACTCCTCACGAGCTCTGGTATGGAACCAAACCTAGTGTCAATCACTTGAGGGTTTGGGGATGCTTGGTTCATGCGAAGAACGTGGATGCAAGTAAGCTAGAATCTCGCACTCGTGAGTGCTACTTCATTGGGTATGTTAAAGATGGTATTGGATACCAGCTTTATGACCCTGAGACCCAAAAGGTTTTTGTCTCTAGGGATGTGAAATTTCTGGATGATGATTTCCTTAAAGGTCAAGACAAGAATGAAGCAGAGGAGCTCATTGAATCCCCTGAGGATTCTGAGATTCCTGAACCAGAAACTGAAGATATAAATGAAGATGAAACACCCATACCTCTTCGAAGGAGTTCAAGGGTGGTTGCACCACCTGAAAGGTATGGATTCCATGTGTCAGGTGAGACTGACAATGATCCTTCTTCATATGATGAAGCACTTGAGGATCATCACATGGATAGATGGATGCTAGCAATGAAGTCAGAGATTGACTCCATGCATAAGAATGGTGTATGGACCCTAGAGGATCCACCTAGAGGGGTAAAACCCATTGGGTGTAAATGGATCTTCAAGAGAAAGAGGGGACCTGATGGGAAAGTAGAGACTTTCAAGGCACGGCTCGTAGCCAAGGGCTACACACAGAGAGAAGACATCGACTACGATGAGACATTCTCTCCTGTGGCCATGCTTAAGTCCATCAGGACACTGCTGGCTATAGCTGCATCTCTTGACTACGACATCTGGCAGATGGACGTCAAGACGGCTTTCCTCAATGGATACCTCGAGGAGGATATCTATATGGAGCAGCCCCAGGGCTTCATAGCTGAGGATGGTAAAGTATGCAAGCTGAAGAAATCCATCTATGGGCTCAAACAAGCTTCTCGTAGCTGGAACATCAGATTTGACGAAACCATAAAGAGTTATGATTTTGTGCAAAACCCTGATGAACCTTGTGTGTACAAGAAGCTTAGCGGGAGCGCCATTGTGTTCATCGTGCTTTATGTAGATGATATCCTTATCATTGGGAATGATATAGGAATGATGACCAGTGTGAAGATTTGGCTATCCCATACCTTCGAGATGAAAGATCTTGGAGAAGCCTCTTACATCTTAGGCCTGAAGTTGTTCAGAAACCAAGAAAAGAGAATATTGGGATTATCACAACATGGATACATCAAGAAGATTCTTGAACAATTCCGCATGGATAGTTCGAAGAAAGGATTCCTCCCCTTAGGACATGGTATCCATCTGTCCAAAGGGATGGCTCCTCAAAGTGTTGAGGAAAAGAAGGCCATGGCTGGATGCCCTTATGCATCAGCCGTAGGAAGCTTGATGTATGCCATGATGTGTACTAGGCCAGACATCTGCCATGCAGTGGGAGTGGTAAGTCGTTACCAATCCTGCTATGGAGAAAAACACTGGAATGCAGTAAAGAACATATTCAAATACCTAAGACGGACGCAAGATTACATCTTGGTATATGGGGATGGTGATCTCCAAGTCTTGGGATATACAGATTCAGACTTCCAGTCAGATATTGATGATCGAAAGTCGACATCAGGGTTTGTATTCCTGTTGAACGGTGGTGCTGTGAGCTGGAGAAGCAAGAAGCAGGACACTACGACAGATTCAACAACAGAAGCCGAATACATTGCCGCATCGGATGCTGCAAAGGAGGCGGTGTGGTTACGCAAGTTCATCTTGGAGCTTGGCGTAGTTTCCTCTGATACTCCCGTCCCGTTACTCTGCGATAACACTGGAGCCATTGCCAAAGCAAAGGAACCCAGGTGCCATCAGAAGAGCAAGCACGTGGAAAGGAAATACCACATCATTCGGGAGATTCAAAAGCGTGGTGATATCATCATCACCAAGGTGGCCTCTGCCGACAACATTGCTGATCCTCTTACCAAACCTCTGACAGAGAAGGTTTTTGACCAGCATGTAATGAGTATGGGTTTACGGATTGTACCTGAATGGTTCTGAGGGCAAGTGGGAGATTGTTAGACTTGTGAGCCCTGGGCGAACCATTCTTACAATAAATGTTATTGTAATATTTAAGTTTATCAATAAAAGTTATTGATGTTTCACTCCCTTTCTGAAATTATATGAATGAATGCACTATAAGGTCCCTCTGTACAATTAGGGTTATGTACCATGGCCAGCTTGATGATCATATAGCTGTTATTTCATTAAATGAATCATAGAGGCTGGTGTTTGGATGAATATCTAAAGAGTTAGATAGAGGACTCATCAAACACCGTCAAATGATTGTCAAGTGGAGATCTCCAGCCTGAGTAGGAGATGGCAATCCTTTCTCACATAGGCTGATATCTGACCGACCTCTTAATGCAGGTCCTCTGCATGGGAATAGTGATTCGGAGGTGTCAGATTAGTTAGGTCAATGGGTTGACCTAACGAGATCGAGATAACCTAAGTCCTATGTTGAATGCTGTCACAGCATAGGCATGCATCCTCTGACTGGAGACAGATATATTGCTGTATATCTAAGTATGTACATTTGGCAGACCAATAGGTTGATGACCTAACCAAGGTCTATACACCGGCGAGCTGGTGTGCATATAAGGGTATATGAGAAATATGATCTCTCAAAGGGATCATACAGGTTCACTTGTGAACCGGAAGACATGAGCTCACTCATGAGGTATTGGGACCGATCAAATTCCATGCATGGTCGTCGTGCTTTGGAAGCATGACATGAATTTGAAGGTATGATATATGCTTTGGGAAAACATATGATCAATACCAAATCCCAATGACCAAGATTGAGAAACTTAATGATTAAACCCTGAAGAAGACAGTGTAAAAATGATCTTGATCTTCGGGTTGATCATGGGTCTTCCAGTATGTAGGATGTACAGGTATTGGGAATACCTGAAGGGTGATGTGATCATAAACGATTGTATATCCATGACGCTTCCATTCCGAGGGAGTGATGAAACAGGTCTGGATTTTAGTGACTCCTTTCAGTAGAGAAGCAATCCGATCTTAGTCCAAGTGTTGGACATTGGTCTGAATGGGATTCAGATTCAATGAGAAGATTGGATTTGCGGTCTTGATTTAATCGAGCATCTGTGGGAGGTTCGTTCGATTTGGATTTGAGATAATATCTCAACATCCAAGTCACTATACATGGAATAATACAATCGCCCTGTCCTTATCTCCAAGTATCTGCGGAGAAAGCACATTATTCTTGAAAGGGTTCAAGAATAATTCTTTTGATGAAATATCCAAGCAAGGACTTGATGATTGAATGTGATTTAATTATCAAGCTCAAATATGAATATGATTCATATTGTGAAAATGATTATCTAAGATAATTAAATGAGATTTAATTATCAAGGATTAAGAGAATGTGGATAACACTATCCATGATATATGTGTGTTATAAATATGATTTATAATATACATATATAAGAGAGTGAGAATTTATGTAAATAGCATTTGTTAATTAATAATGTGGATTGGATTCACATTTGTTAATTAATTGGAAATGCAATTTACTAATTAGTTTGGGTTGTGAATATGATTCACATAATATTCAATGGCAAGATTAAAATATTCACAAATTAATTTGGAATTATTTTGGTGAATATTTATTGTGATTAATTAAGGAATAATAAGATAAATAAAATGGAGCAAATAACCACCTTCATAGGTGGCGTCACCCATGAATTGTTCATGGGTGACGCCCCCCTTTTTTAGGTGGTTGGTTAACTCCACTTCATTTATCATATTATCTCTTGATTAATTAATATTTAAATTGATGTTGTTGGTTTTAACCAACAACAATCATAGCCATTGATTTATCATGGACCAAGCATAGCCCTTGGATCCATGTGTCCCATGGATTGAGATCTATTGGATCCTAAACTACTATAAAAGGAGGGCTAGGGTAGCCTTTCCAAGTTATAACATTCTTGAGTTGAATCTCTCTCTCTCTCATTCTCGTGTGGGCTCTCCTTAATATTCAAATGGCCGTCCACTTTGTGTATTAGGAAGGAGAGCATTTCGGCTTCGCTTGGATCTTCGTCAAAGGATTGCGGGAAGGACGCGACTCATCATCGTGCCCGCAAGCGCATTCTCCGTGGGTCGGACTTAAGATAGGAGGATCTCTACTTTGGGATCTCGCGATCACAACCACGCTTCAAGAGGTATTCCTTGTACTTTGTGGTTTGATGAAACTATCCGAGAAGTGTTCTCGTGATCATGTGGTTTCATCTTTAAAGTTAATTTTTTAATTTCCGCTGCATCTAGCATCTAGTACGACTAGTTGCTCCGATCGCATACGATGCGATCAACACGCTTCCGTGATGCGCTTAAGGATTCTCAATATCCTTCATCCCATGCCTCATGGAACTGCTCGTTGGGGAGCATGGAGAAGTTGCTGATCAGGGCTCTAGCGGCGTTCGTCCGCCCGAGTGGATAGTACTTGTGCAAGTACTCGGCGCGGAGCTGCTCCCAAGTGTAGACAAACTTCCCCAAGTGCTTCAGCCAGGTGGCTGCTCTGTCTTCTAAAGAAAAGGGGGAAGGCAATCATCCTGATAGTATCCTGGTCCACCTGACGATCGTGGACAGTACTGCATTGAAGGATATTGTGAATCCTCAAGCGCATCACGGAAGCGTGTCGATCGCATCGTATGCAATCGGGGCAACTAGTCGCACTAGTCGCTAGATGCAGCGGAAATTAAAATTTTTAACTTTAAAGATGAAACTACATGATCACGAGAACACTTCTCGGATCGTTTCATCAAACCACAAAGTACAAGGAATACCTCTTGAAGCGTGGTTATGATCGCGAGATCCCAAAGTAGAGATCCTCCTATCTTAAGTCCGACCCACGGAGAATGCGCTTGCGGGCACGATGATGAGTCGCGTCCTTCCCGCAATCCTTTGACGAAGATCCAAGCGTCGAGGCGTAGAAAAATGATCTCCTTCCTAATACACAAAGTGGACGGCCACTTGAATATTAGGGAGACCCCACGAGAATGAGAGAGAGAGAGTAGAGTTCTTCAACTCAAGAATGTTGTTGTTGTAACTTGGAAAGGCTACCCTAGCCCTCCTTTTATACTAGTTTAGGATCCAATGGATCTCAATCCATGGGACACATGGATTCAAGGGCTATGCTTGGTCCATGCTAAATCAATGGCTATGATTGTTGTTGGTTAAAACCAACAACATTAATTTAAATTAAAAAATGTTGCAACATTATCAACATAATTTAATTTAACATTAACTAATTAAGAGATAATGTGATAAATAAAAATGGAGTCAACCAACCTCCCTAAAATTGGGGGGCGTCACCCATGAACAATTCATGGGTGACGCCACCTATGGAGGGTGGTCAATTTTGGCTCCTTTTTATTTATCTTATTATTCCTTAATTAATTTTGTATTCACAAAAATATTCACCAAATTAATTCCCAATTAATTTGTGAATATTTCAATCATGCCATTGAATATTATGTGAATCATATTCACAACCCAAACTAATTAGTAAATTGCATTTCCAATTAATTAATAAATGTGAATCCAATCCACATTATTAATTAACAAATGCTATTTACATAAATTCTCTCTCTTATATATGTATATTATAAATCATATTTATAATACACGTATATCATGGATAGTGTTATCCATGTTCTCTTAATCCTTGATAATTAAATCCCATTTAATTATCTTAGATAATCATTTTCACAATATGAATCATATTCATATTTAAGCTTGATAATTAAATCTCATTTAATCATCAAGCCCTTGCTTGGATATTTCATCAAAAGAATTATTCTTGAACCCTTTCATGAATAATGTGCTTTCTCCGCAGATACTTGGAGATAAGGACATGGCGATTGTATTATTCCATGTATAGTGACTTGGATATTGAGATATTATCTCAAATCCAGATCGAACGAACCTCCCATAGATACTTGATTAAATCAAGACTGCAAATCTAATCTTCATTGAATCTGAATCTCATTCAGACCAATGTCCAACACTTGGACTAAGATCAGATTGCTTCTCTACTGGAAGGAGTCACTAAAATTCAGACATGTTTCATCACTCCCTCGGAATGGAAGCGTCATGGATATACAATCGTTTATGATCGCATCACCCTTCAGGTATTCCCAATACCTGTACATCCTGCATACTGGAAGACCCATGGTCAACCCGAAGATCAAGATCTATTTTACACTGTCTTCTTCAGGGTTTGATCACCAAGTTTCTCATTTGATCATTGGGATTTGATATTGATCATATACTTTCCAAAAGCATATATCATACCTAGGTCTTGATCATATACTTTCCAAAAGTATATATATCAAACCTACAAATTCAGTCAAGCTTCCAAAGCGAGACGACCGTGCACGAAATTTGATTCTTCCCAATATCTCATGAGTGAGCTCATGTCTTCCGGTTCAGTAATGAACCTGTATGATCCCTTTGAGAGACCGTATTACTCATATGCCCTTACATGCACACCAACGCGCCGGTGTATAGACCTTGGTTAGGTCATCAACCTATTGGTCTACCAAATGTACACACTCAGACATATAGTAATACATCTGTCTCCGGTCAGTGGATGTGTGCCTATGCTGTGACAACATTCAACATAGGACTTAGGTTATCTCGATCTCGTTAAGTCAACCCATTGACCTAACTAATCTGACACCTCCGAATCTCTATTCCTATGCAGAGGACCTACATCAAGAGGTCGGTCAGATATCAGCCTATGTGAGAAAGGATTGCCATCTCCTACTCAGGCTGGAGATCACATCTTAACAATCATTTGACGGTGCTTGATGAGTCCTCAATCTAACTCTTTAGATATTCATCCAAGCACCAGCCTCTATGATTCAATAATTGAATCAACAGCTGTATGATCATTAAGATAGCCATGGTACATAACCCTAATTGTACAGAGGGACCTATTATGCAAATTATTTATTCTTCATTTCAGATCAGGGAATGATATTCGCAATAACATTTATTGCATAATGGCTCGCCGTGGGCTCACATGTCCAACAATCTTCCACTAGCCCAAAGAGCCATTAATGGGCTAATCATTTAAACCCACACTCATGTGACAATCATAGGCTATTTAGAAATAGGTAGGTAAGCTGATTAGTCACTCTGTTCCCGCGAGACTACGCCAAGTCCTTTTACGGCACTTGCATTTCCCTAGGTAACAGTGCTCGCATCCAATGCGAATGTTGCATCTAATGCAACCTATACTCAATCTAGTTGAAGCAGTTATAGTGTCCTTGACACTATTGCTCAATAACTATTACAACCAGTATTTCCATAATCCTTATCAGAATACCTTTATTCCGGGAGATCACTATATCTCAAGGTATCCACAGTTAAGACCTTTTAGATCTCTATCTATAAAGTCTTAAGCTTTTGAAGATATGACTTTGAGATCACCATCTCAAAAATCTTGTCATCTATGAAGATTTTTTTATTTACTGCAATCAAGTGTTCTTTCTCCACAGTAGGATTAGTAACAGTTTACTACTCCCACTGCATGGCAGATATCTGGCTTTTGTACACATCTTGCATACACTTAGCTTCTCGTAACTGATGCACAAGTGCAAGCAGTTCTAGCATTCACTTCCTCAACTCATTGAGGTGCTATCCCTTCAGATAGGTCAGTACCAAATCTTAAGGGAAAGAAGCCTTTCTTGGAATTTCCAAGAATGGAAAATGTCCAAGGTGTACTACAAATGTGACAATCCCAATACCCTCTCTTCTTTGCTTCTGAACAACTTCAGAACTAAGATCTAAGAGGTATTCTTGAGATCATATCTCAAGGTATGGAATAGCCAGTCTATAAAACACTTATTATCATCCTTATATCATTCCAAATGATTAGGATATTATCTGCATTTAGCACTATGAACACAATGGCACTCCCACTAAGCTTCACATAGTTCATCAAGATTATATTTGAAATCATAACATTTATAATTTCATCAAATCTTATGTTCCAACAACAAGAAGCTTATTTGAGTCCACAAATGGATTTCTTTAGCTTTCACACCTTACTTTCCAAATCATGAAGCCCTGGGGCTACTTCATGTGAATATCCTCAGAGAGGTATTCTTTATAGGAATGCAATCTTGACTTGCATCTTGAAGATGCAATAGTCAAGTTGTGTAGCTAAGGTTAGCAATATTCTGATGATTTTAAGCATGGTTACCGAAGAGCAAGTCTCATTGCAAGCAATGTCTTCTCTTCTAATGTGTAGCTTATGGCTACGAACCGAGCTTTGAAGGTCTCTACCTTCTCATCAGGTTCCCTTCCTCTTGAAGATCCATTTACACCTTAATGGGTCTAACCCTTATAGGTGGATCCTCGAGGGTCCATATACAACATTTGTATATGAAGTCTACTTTAGACTTTATTGCTAATATCCATCATTCCATGTCATGATCCTTAGGAGCTTCATCACATGAAGTCCGATCATTGTCAGACTTGGCTGACACATGGAATACATCCTCAAACTCATTTGAAGAGGTATTAATGTTTCATCTTTAATTGTCCTTTTAGTTTCCGATTTCAGGAGCCTCATTATCTTCTCAAGATTAAATGAGCTCCTTTACTTCATTTTCATCTTGATTCTCAAGAGTCTCAATCCTCCAAGAATCACATTCTCAGAGATGAGATCTTTTAAGAATCTCAAGGTCATAAAGTAGGTATCCAATACCATACTTTATTTTCCTAATGAAGTAGCACTCTCAAGTGCTAGATTCCAGCTTACATCCATGGAACCTTATTAAGGATATATATTGTAGTCTCTACTACACATATATACCAGGAAACTAAGAGGATAATTATGCTAAAATTCATCATTGATCAAATCATGTCACACATGATCCAATTGTATCTCCCTACAACTCCATTGAGTTTAGGTGTATTAGGAGGAGTGAGATAGAAATGATATTCATATCTCCATAAGGTATTCTTTGAATTTTATCTAATAGGTACAAGCTACCTAGGTTAGATCAAATTCATTTCATCTTTCTCCAAACTTTGGTTCTAAACCAAAATTGTGAAATCTTTGAACATTTCAAAGGTTTCTCAGGTGAAGAGAAGAAATCTCATATCATACGTAATCATCAATAGATATCACATATCCATAATGTTCACTATGATATAGATGATCCACATACATCAATATGTATGAGATCCTGAATACCTTGACATCTAACACCATTCCCAGAGAAGGGTGTATTGGACATTTTTACTTTGAATATAATATTCACAAGTATGTAAGATTTGAAATTTTAGACATTCTAAAGTTTCATATCCTACTAGTTTATTGATCATATCAATAGACATATGTCCAAGACTCGACGTTAGATCATTGTCAAATGATCTTCATCCTCCTATTGATCTATCAAGGTTTAATTTTCAGTGTTAGAAATCTTAATGAATCATTCATTAATTTTCTAATTTTGTGGAGTCCACTAGATGTTAGATTACTATCTGAAATATATCCATCATAACTCTTTATGATAGTTCTATCTCAGAATTCATGTTTATTTCCAACATTTAGAAACAAACAATGAGGGTATTCTAATATCTAGGTCATAGAGACATTCTCCAAGACTAAGGGCTCTCCCACTGAGAATATGAAGTCTATCTATCCAACAGAGATTGCTATAACAATTACAGCAATATCCATGTAGATGTCTACTAAACCTCAAGATCAAATTCTAATCTTCTAATATATATGCAACCAATTGCAATTGTCATTAGAAGATTGGGATACAATTGTCAGACTTTATCTTATGAAATAAGAAAGTCAGAGTCAACGATTATATGTAGATTATTCTGATGCTCTATCTGAGTCCTTCACTAAGGATTTTAGACAGACTTGATAGTCATACTATCAACACATCAACTTATTGCAGTATTGGCATTCATCCAACTCTTTGGATGTCATATGGAAGTCACAGAAGTAGGTCAACTCTTTGACTTTCCTTCTTACTCGGGTCTGACCCATGCTTCCATTGCGCTCTCTTCATCTAAAAACAACCATTGTTCAAGACAAAGAATCTCTTATGTTGAATTCTAAGAATTTCAATACAAGAGCATTTCAACATTTATACATGCTTCATTAAATTCATACAATATGAATATCATAAAGCTTCATGAATGATTAGAGTATAGATAATAGAATGATGACACTCATCATATCTTCATACATCTTAACTCTTAGAGACTTAGGTTCAGGTAGGTATTCAAACATTTTGAATACATCATCTCTTTCGAGCCACCATTCTGCATAATACAGAGAACCAAGTCATTCATGATTAAATGTCTAGAGCACATACGCATGCCTAAATATCTTCTTTTATTTTATAAGGATTATTCGACAATTACGATCACCATCGACATGTCACTTCCAAAGTACACTCGATGAAAGAACAAGACTATAGAGACATACAAACCCTAAGGTGATGTCTTATTGTCTTATTTAATTGCCCTTCCTTATTATGTTGAGGGGACTTGCACACTGCAACCACATACATTATGTGTCCAATTGCAAGTACAATATCTGGATCATGAGTCCAATCCAAGATATTTTTATTGGTTATCATTGAGTATAACATTGAGTGGGTTTAATGAAGGATTATCTGAAATAAGAAATTTGCATAAGTGTATATATATTATATATACATGTTTTACTTTGATTTAGGAATTTTTATATCAAAGTTGTCTTGCCTTGTCAACACTGAAAGTTCATTCCCTTAATCACTTTCAATGTAAGAGAATTCTTACCATTATATCTCAAGCAAGATCTGGGATCTCCTTCCTTATCTTCGTTGCATCCCAATAATATGAGAACCTACAACTTGGATAAAAAGAAGCGGGAACACATTCCGCCTTTCAAGTCCAAATTGCATCTCCCAATTCGGTCTTTAACACCCGGGCCCACCACCCCTAAGATGATGTTGACCCGTCATTAATTGAACCAACCGTTAACAGGCTTAATACTCGCTATACGCAATCCAATATCGCCCCAATAATATGAGGACTCGATATTGGGGTCACTACGTATACGGCCTTACTCTTTCGAGAAGCAAAGAACCCGATCCAATTAAATCATGTACAGGATCTGTCACTTCGGACATGCGTCTCCTATACACAACAACTGGCGACGAAATCCTTTGCCTTGATGGGAGACCATGAATGTTACTTATATGATCCTCCACCTCATATTCAAATTGTAATTAATTATCGTGAATCATATTCACATAATTAATTCTTCCAAGGGAAATACACATCTATTCATAATAGAGTGTTTATTAGATATAATTAATTTAATCATATTAAATTAATCATTAATCCAATCATCAATCAACAAACATGTCTTTTACTTGAATAGTAGGTATATACTCAAAGTACGTATTATTCGAATTTTAATAATTAGAAAAATACACATTGTCTGTCTCCGGTATTATACAGTCCCTACCCGCTGTCATGGCCAGTACCGACGAGAGTGGGACGGACCACATACGTTGCAACCCGCTACCCCAATGCTCTTCGACTAGGCACCACATCCGCCTCGGGAAAGGATAATACCAGATAGACCATCATGTACTTTGAGATGTTCATCGGTTTTTCAACCGAAATTATACCATATAATGTAAATCAAAACATTTTTGATTATAAGGAGATTTGCTAGACAAATACCCAATCCTATTCAAGCAAAAGGGTTTTTCATGTAAAAGTTGTCCTACAACAATTGTAGGATAAACTATGGTTTTCATGAAAGCAATGTTTGTTGATGAACCAATGATCAAGATCTAATATCTCATCATTGTGGTTTAGGCAAGTGTCATTCAATGAAATAATTATCTCTTTAATTATTTCACAAATATTTATCACTAATTATTTCAGAAAATTAACAATTAATTTTCATCATGATAATTGAATGACATATCACTAGGTTCAAGATCAAAATTGTTAATTTCCAGCAGTGACCCTCAATCACTAAAATTAACTTATCTTGATCAATTTAAATCCAAAAAATGCAAACTCAGTTTCCAAAGATTGCCTATTTGATTTATTAAAGAATCCAAGTGATAATTCATGCATTTCGAGCGGATTAAAACCGTAATTATCTCATTAATCACGTTCAAATCTGCAGTTCCCGCAACAGTGAATATAGTCATATTCAAAAAGCCATATCTTGAGCAAATGAAGTCCAAATTTAGTAAACTCTAGTCCTATGGTTTCCTTGTTTAATGGGGAACAAAATCCAATTAAAAATTTCGTTTTTAAACATTTTAAACAGAGTAGAAAAATTCAATTTTACAGAGGTGCGAAAAATTGAAATGCAGTAAAATTTCGCAACCCTTTCAAGAACCAAATCATCTAAGGTCTATGGATCATATCCAAAACCTTTTTCGACATATGGCTCTGATACCACTTGAAGGATATTGTGAATCCTCAAGCGCATCACGGAAGCGTGTCGATCGCATCGTATGCAATCGGGGCAACTAGTCGCACTAGTCGCTAGATGCAGCCGAAATTAAAATTTTTAACTTTAAAGATGAAACCACATGATCACGAGAACACTTCTCGGATCGTTTCATCAAACCACAAAGTACAAGGAATACCTCTTGAAGCGTGGTTGTGATCGCGAGATCCCAAAGTAGAGATCCTCCTATCTTAAGTCCGACCTACGGAGAATGCGCTTGCGGGCACGATGATGAGTCGCGTCCTTCCCGCAATCCTTTGACGAAGATCCAAGCGTCGAGGCGTAGAAAAATGATCTCCTTCCTAATACACAAAGTAGACGGCCACTTGAATATTAGAGAGACCCCACGAGAATGAGAGAGAGAGAGTAGAGTTCTTCAACTCAAGAATGTTGTTGTTGTAACTTGGAAAGGCTACCCTAGCCCTCCTTTTATACTAGTTTAGGATCCAATGGATCTCAATCCATGGGACACATGGATCCAAGGGATATGATTGGTCCATGCTAAATCAATGGCTATGATTGTTATTGGTTAAAACCAACAACATTAATTTAAATTAAAAAATGTTGCAACATTATCAACATAATTTAATTTAACATTAACTAATTAAGAGATAATGTGATAAATAAAAATGAAGTCAACCAACCTCCCTAAAATTGGGGGGCGTCACCCATGAACAATTCATGGGTGACGCCACCTATGGAGGGTGGTCAATTTTGGCTCCTTTTTATTTATCTTATTATTCCTTAATTAATTTTGTATTCACAAAAATATTCACCAAATTAATTCCCAATTAATTTGTGAATATTTCAATCATGCCATTGAATATTATATGAATCATATTCACAACCCAAACTAATTAGTAAATTGCATTTCCAATTAATTAATAAATGTGAATCCAATCCACATTATTAATTAACAAATGCTATTTACATAAATTCTCTCTCTTATATATGTATATTATAAATCATATTTATAACACACATATATCATGGATAGTGTTATCCACATTCTCTTAATCCTTGATAATTAAATCCCATTTAATTATCTTAGATAATCATTTTCACAATATGAATCATATTCATATTTAAGCTTGATAATTAAATCTCATTTAATCATCAAGTCCTTGCTTGGATATTTCATCAAAAGAATTATTCTTGAACCCTTTCATGAATAATGTGCTTTCTCCGCAGATACTTGGAGATAAGGACAGGGCGATTGTATTATTCCATGTATAGTGACTTGGATATTGAGATATTATCTCAAATCCAGATCGAACGAACCTCCCATAGATGCTTGATTAAATCAAGACTGCAAATCTAATCTTCATTGAATCTGAATCTCATTCAGACCAATGTCCAACACTTGGACTAAGATCAGATTGCTTCTCTACTGGAAGGAGTCACTAAAATCCAGACCTGTTTCATCACTCCCTCGGAATGGAAGCGTCATAGATATACAATCGTTTATGATCACATCACCCTTCAGGTATTCCCAATACCTGTACATCCTGCATACTGGAAGACCCATGGTCAACCCGAAGATCAAGATCTATTTTACACTGTCTTCTTCAGGGTTTGATCACCAAGTTTCTCATTTGATCATTGGGATTTGGTATTGATCATATACTTTCCAAAAGCATATATCATACCTAGGTCTTGATCATATACTTTCCAAAAGTATATATATCAAACCTACAAATTCAGTCAAGCTTCCAAAGCGAGACGACTGTGCACGGAATTTGATTCTTCCCAATATCTCATGAGTGAGCTCATGTCTTCCGGTTCAGTAATGAACCTGTATGATCCCTTTGAGAGATCGTATTACTCATATGCCCTTACATGCACACCAGCGCGCCGGTGTATAGACCTTGGTTAGGTCATCAACCTATTGGTCTGCCAAATGTACACACTCAGACATATAGTAATACATCTGTCTCCGGTCAGTGGATGCGTGCCTATGCTGTGACATCATTCAACATAGGACTTAGGTTATCTCGATCTCGTTAAGTCAACCCATTGACCTAACTAATTTGACACCTCCGAATCTCTATTCCTATGCAGAGGACCTACATCAAGAGGTCGGTCAGATATCAGCCTATGTGAGAAAGGATTGCCATCTCCTCCTCAGGCTGGAGATCACATCTTAAGAATCATTTGTCGGTGCTTGATGAGTCCTCAATCTAACTCTTTAGATATTCATCCAAGCACCAGCCTCTATGATTCAATAATTGAATCAACAGCTGTATGATCATTAAGATAGCCACGGTACATAACCCTAATTGTACAGAGGGACCTATTATGCAAATTATTTATTCTTCATTTCAGATCAGGGAATGATATTCGCAATAACATTTATTGCATAATGGCTCGCCGTGGGCTCACATGTCCAACATGCATATCATCTCAAACTCCTGCAGGTGGAGATGAGGCTCCTCTGTGGCCAAACCGTGGAATCGGGGAAGAAGCTGCAAAGTGTTCGGGGGAACTTAAAGTCCCCCACGATGGCTGGTAGCACCACCCAACGGTGCGTCAAAGTCGATCCGGGATTGTGGTTATCCCGCATCGGTCTCGGCGGTCCTGCTCCGCCTGCCGCGGCTGCTGCTGCATCGTCGGGTCCTCCTCCTCTGTGGTTCTCGCGGTCGGCTCTCATCTGCTCAAGCTCTCTCCTCATCTCTATCATGAATGCTCCCTGATCCCTCAATTGCTGTTGCACTGACTCGAGGGAGGCGATCATGGTGGAGTTGATCGAACCCTGGTCCAAAACGAAATGCTGATCTCCCCATGGACCTCCAGTACGATCATCAGAACTGCCGACCATCGTCTCTGAAAAATCAAAACAACCGAACTCAGGTGCCGACAAATCATCTATCTGTCTCTCCTCTGGCACTGGCATCTCGGTATCAGAAGAAGGGTGGTCGAGGGGGAACATGGCGGAGTCATACTCGGGTTCGGAGAGCGGGTCTGAGCTCCCACGAACCGACCTAGATGAATGGGCCGGAGTGCTAAAAAACGGTGCAGCCAGAGGCTGCCTAAGAGACCTCCTGCCCATCATCGTGATTTGGCGAGTAAGGCGGATGAGATCTGGAAAAATTACGATCAAAAAGCAAACCCCCAGTTCACCAACGCAACGCAAGCTGAAGACCGTAAAGGCTCGGTCAAATTATCTTGTCAAATTTTAATTTGGTGAACAATCAAAATATCAAAGCGATTACGTGACCTGCTGGGATACTCGATACTCTCTCAACCGACTGTCCCGCACAGAAGAGTCGGTAATCAGTCGAGATGAGCACCGGAGGGCTTTACCTAGTGTACGGGTCACTCTCTCGCATAATCAAACCAAGCAATGAGGGGGTTGCTCTCCCCAAGTTAGGTGTATTTTAGGGTCGATAGTTTTAGCAGTCCCAATTTTATGGTTTTTCTTTTTTTAGATTTTTTTAATGCAAGCAAAAACGCCTAATGAATTTTTCGGTTCTCCTGGTTATTAAGTCAAAAATAGGGGGGAGAAGACGAAAAAGCCGATGCGCGAAAATCAATGATGCATGCAAAGATAGAAATGCGTACTTGTCTCCAACACTCTATATGCAATATGATCCGCGCAGAATTTAAAGACAGAAATAAAACTACCTATATGGTGCAGCGGAAAACCGAGTCCTAAGCAGGCAACTTCTACTCGAAAGCACCGTCTACCTGGTCACTCGCCTTCGATCCAAAGAGTCCGGTCTAGACCCACCCCTCCTCTTCTCGACAGGTCGAGTTCAGGAGTAGCGCTTGACGGGGCAGGCTCGCGGCACGTAGGCTCTCAAGAAAGCGACTCAGCTATTTTTATTAATGATTTATTAGTAGGTCCAATTACGATCTATAGGTACGAGCAGTCTATTAGGTGTGTGGATCCTACTGAGTACGGCACAATCAATCAGACATTCCTAAGGCTAGGGGCTCGATAAAAACTGCGTAAAACCGTAAAAGGCAGTAAGTGGAAACCGCGTAAAAATCGCGTAAAAACTGAACTAGCAAAGGGGTCCCCCCGAGCACACCGGTGCTCGGCGAAACAGACCCGAGAGTCCAAGTCTCTGAATGTACCTGTATTATTACAACAGTTCTAATAATGCTGGAAATAAAATCTAATCTAAGCTACACTAATCTCGCGGCTATCCCGCGGCTCCCGCACTCCTGCTCGCTCCTCGCGCTCTCCTGCGGTTCTGTAAAGAAGAGAGCCGTCTCCGGTTCCCGCGGTTGCTCGGCTTCCGAAGAAAGCCGCCTCGGTCCTCGGGCCCTCGCAAGAAAACAAACAAAAGTGGTCAGACCAGATAAATGTATAAACAGGTCAAATATATATATACAAAAATATGCACAAAAAGCCGCGAAAAGAAAACCACGGAAAAAGATGACTACTAAGCCATGCTCCCCGGCAACGGCGCCATTCTGATGACGCACCTGATCACTCAGGTAAAAGGTAATCAAGGGTCGTTGTGACCCGAGTAACCAAGCGGTGTCAATCAAGAAAAATAGACCACCAAACAGAGAAAAGAATCAATCAAATACGATAGCGGTCTTGCTATTATTTTAACCTGGTATAGCGACCAGGGTCGAACACAAGGAGCACGTAATGGCCTTGCAGCCTACGGAGTAGTCAAAAATATAGAAAAATAAAATACAAGTGTTTTTGGTGGTTTTTTAATGGTTTTTAATTTTTTTGGATTTTGAATTATTTAAGAAAATAAAGAAACAATTAAATCAATAAAAAATTCAAGCAAAAATGTTTTTGTGTATTTTGAGATTTTTACTATTTTTAGTGAATTTTTGGGATTTTTATGATTTTTATTTTCTTTTCTAAAAATCAAACAATGCAAGAAAACAGTAGCAATGTCCAGTCAGGAGTAAAAGGCCAATTTAAAATGCAAAAAAGGCCTATTTAGCTCATGGAGTCAATTTTTCTATAAACTAGAAAGTTTAAGGAAAATTTGGGCACTGGAATTATGGTTTTTGGATTTTTAAAATAGTTATTAGAATTTTTATAAGGTTTTAGGTTTTTTTCAATTTTTATGAGTTTTATATGATGAAAAATGACCAAACTTGGTCAGAAAATCAAACAAGGCAAAAGACACAGTAGCTAATTTTTTTTGTAATTTGTAGAGGTATTTTAATATTTTTTTGTGAATTTTTTGGTCAGACAGTAAGGAAAATGCATGTTTTTGAATTTTTAAAAATAGTAAATGAGATCAAAAATGTCCCCAAAAATTCTAGAAAATTTTACAACATGGCAGGAGCCATGTATCCAATTTTCATGGAATTTTGAGTGAGTTTGCTATTCTATTAAAATCAAACACAAGGGCACAGTGCACATGGACATGTACGCAATTATCCAAAGCTCTGGGGGGTCCGGTGCAAAATTCCCAAGAAATCACGCGTGCGGCGCATGTCTGGGGCACACAGGGACCTATATGCAAGGAAATAAAATTCCTGGGCTAAATAATAACAAGTATTAAAAGCCCAGGGAACTTAATGTAATTTACCCACGAATATAACGCACATGCGCATAAAAAGCACTCACAGGGGTATATATGCAATTAATCAAAACATTTCATTCATTCCATAACATTCCAGAACAACAGAGCTAAACATGCAAAATACCCAACAAAGCACGTGTCGATGCACGTGCTACACTACAAACAAGGGCATATGTGCAAATATAGAAACAAACAAGGTCTAAAGTGCAAATGTACCAACGCAAATAAAACTAACTAAAGTATTTACAGGACTAAACGTGAAATAAAATAAACAGACGGGCCTAAGGGATAAATTACCCTTTTATTAATGAGGCCATTGGATGGGTGCCACGTGTGGTGATGGACGACTGGGACTGGGTGGCACCCAACGAAGGAAGCCTTCGTCTGATCGAGCGGCTGGGGTCTCTCCACGTGGAGGATCGGTCGGCTGGGAAGCGACGTGGGACGACCTTGCTGATCGGACGGTCTCGATCAACCCTCCAAGGATCGACGGTGATGGCTGCTCCTCGAACGGACGGTGGAGATCAAATCTGGAGCTGGGGGTGTGATGAACCACAAAACCAAAGCGACTCAGGTAAATGTATCTAAAACGATCGTTGCGACCTCAATCACTCGGTTGTGTCAATCAAGAAAAATAGACCACCAATAATAGATAAAATCAAGTCAAAATCAATAGCGGTCTTGCTATTTTATTAACCTGGTATAGCGACTAGGGTCGAACTCAGGGAGCACGTAATGGCCTTGCGGCCTACGAAGTAGTCAAAAATCGAAGGAAAGAGAAGAAAAGGGTATTTTTGGTGGTTTTTAGGGTTTTGTATTTTTTTTTTGGATTTTTAATTAATTAAGAAACTAAGGAAAGCAAGGAAAGCAAGAAATTCAACTTTTTATTTAATGTATCAAAACTCAAGCAAAAATTCCAGAAAAAATATTTTTTGTGTGTTTTATAATTTTTACTGTTTTTAGTGAATTTTTAAGATTTTTCTGATGTTTATTTAATTTTCTAAAAATCAAACAGTGAATGAAAAAGAAGGTACTGTCCAGCCAAGCTTGAGGGACTTACATAAAATATCTAAAAGTCCCCAATAAGCCTGGAGATATTTTTCTTGTATAGAGAAGAAAACAAGGAAAAATTGAGCACCTAAGTTATTATTTTTGGATTTTTAAATTAATTATTAGAATTTTTATGAGTTTTTGAGTGTTTTTCCAATTTTTAAGTGTTTAAATAAGGAAAAATAGCCAAAATTGGCTAGAAAATCAAGCACAACAAAACAAACAGTAGGTAATTTTTTTTGTAATTTTTAGATGAGCTTTAATATTTTTTTGTGATTTTCAAAGTTCAACAGTAAAGAAAATACGTGTTTTTGAATTTTTAAAAAATATCAAACAGTGTCTAAAATGTCTCCAAAATTTACGGAAAAGTTTACATCATGGCAGGAGCCATGTATCCAATTTTCATCAAATTTGGAGTTGATTTGCTATTTTATTAAAGTCAAACACAAGGGCACAGTACACAGGGACCAAAACGCAAATACCAAGAGTCCTGGGGGGTCTGGTGCGAAATACCCAGCTAAACACGCGCGTCGCGCCTGCCTGGGGCACTTAGGGACCCAAATGTAATAAAACCTAAGTCCGAGGACCTTTTGGTAACAGGTACCAAAAGCCCAGGGACTAGTCTGCAAATAACCCACGAATATACGCACATGCAATAATAAATCACGCAGAGGGGTATAAATGCAAATATCCAAAAGTTTTCATTCAATCCATAACATCCATAACTACAAGGTATTAAATGCAAATACACCTAAGAAATCACGTGTCGAAGCACGTGCTACATCATACACAGGGGCATAAATGCGAAGAAAGTAAAGTGCTGGGTCCTCTATGCAATTTTACCAAAAACTAAACAACTAAACTAAATATTCACAAAACTAAACGCTAAATAAAAGAAACAGGATGGCCTAAGGGTAAATTACCCTTTTATTAATGGAGCCGCTGGATGAACGCCACGTGGTGCATCTGACGGTGAGGGACGACTGGCGCTTCAAAGCTGGACTCCTCGCGATGATCGGACGGCGATGGCGTAGCCACGTGGAAGATCTGGCGGTGGAGATGCGTCGCTGCTATGCCTCGCGCATCGGACAGTCCAGATCGCCTCTCCAAGGATCTGATGGTGACGAGACCTCCTCAGATGGACGGTCAGGATGTGAACTGTAGGTCGAAGGCGATCGGACGGCGACGGAGGATGCTGGACGAAATGGGCGCCGGCGACCTTCGCCGGGCTCGTGGCGGCGCTGGCGTCCTCCTGGAAGCACGCTGAAGATCCGAGAAGGAGCGTGGGATGCTTCCGCGTCGAGTGGTGGTCTCCGATGACCCAGCTGAGCTCTGGAGAGCTCCGGCGAGGTCGGCGGAGGTAAAGCTTCTGGACCCAATGGTCCAAGCCCTCAGATGGGCTTGGATGAACCTGCAAAACAGACCAGACAGCTCGCGGGTCGAGGGCAAACTGCCTCGACCCGGTTAGGCGGGGTGAAGATGGTCGGAGGGTCGAGGTGGGCGAGCTCCGGCGAGGGTGAGGACGTAAGAGCTCGAACCCCAGCTCCCGTGCGATCTGGGTTGAATGGAAGTATGAAGAACGTGCACGGGAGGAAGGCGGAGGTGACGGTGGATTCCGATGATCGAACGAGAGTGTGAGGTGGTCGGAATCGGCGAAACACGACGGTGGAGCGGATTGGGGGTAATCTAAAATTAGCGAAAAAGAAAGCAAACTGGGTATACCTAGATGGACGAATCGACTGGGGGCGAGCTTGCGCAGCTCCTGGTCCTTGCCTCGAGGAGCGCCGACCTCCGAGGCTCGAGCTCCGGCTCTGGGCGGAGCACGGCGGTGATACTCGCCGGATCAGTGGTATCCGGTCCCTCTCCTCGCTTCGACAGCACGGGGAGCGAGCTGTCACTCTCACTCACGCACTGGAGCTCACTGGGGGCGGAGCGAATGGCCAAAGATGCGAATGGAGGTGGCGGAGCTGGGACTATATACGGTGGAGGGTCCGGGAAGAAGAGCGCGGGTAGGGCACTGGAGTGCGCGGATCCCGAGACGGTGGCTCCGGCGAGGGTCTCGGGTGTATCATTAACGAGTCGGACCTAGGATTTGGCTAGAAGGGATCGGGTTTACATGGGAAAAATCCGAGAAGACGGGTCGGGCGACAAGGACCCGTGAGAAGTGGTCCTGGGGGGGAGTTGACCGGGCGGTCAACACCCCCCTGGACCAATAGGAACATGCCACGTGGATAAGATTTGAAAATTCAATTAAAAATACCAAATGGACGAATTAATAAAAAGTCAAAACATGAAATATTTTTATTTTAATTTTTTCTATTTTTTGTGATTTTTAATTAAATTTTCAAAGTAAAATAAGGTATTTACATAGTAGGGTTATATATAGGTATATATACAATATATAGGATTTTAATTTTGATTTTTAATTTGTTATTTTTATGCAATTTTATTCCCATTTTATATTTTATTTATTTATATCATAAAATTAGAAATAAAAGGATATTTTTATTTTATTTTTATTATTTATATACATAGGTAAAATAAATAGATATGTACATATATATACATGGTATATTTACAAAGTATTTTTGATTTTTTTTAATTTTGTTATTTTTTTGTTTTTGTTTTATTTGTTTTTTAAATTTTTTTTGGAAATTAATTTTATTTATTTATAAAGCTAAATAAATAGGGATGAGTGGACTATATACAAGGTGACTATGTACATGAGTGATGTTTTTGTTTTCTTTTTAATTTTTCTATTTTTATCTTGTTTTTATATTTAAATATATACAAATATTTACAAACCTCTTTTAATCTATTTTTGGGAGGAAAATATTTTTATTTTATTTACATAAATTTCTACACACATGAGTCCCTATCTCCCTCTACTTTGGTTTTTATGCGGTCAAGCCCATGCTGAGCCCTCCCTTGGGTTAGGTTGCTCAATATTTATTCTAAATATTTCCCTCTTTTTCTTTTTTACTCTTTATTCTTTTATTTTTGCACAAAAACATGCTAATTATTAAACTTTATACAATGCTTGCTTTTGATAATTATTTGTATTTACATGAATATACATGCATGTGCAAAGGTTTTTGTAGCTAAAATATAAGAATAAAGAGTGATGAATGGGTATTCATCACCCCCCTATACTGAACTTTTGCTAGTCCCTTAGCAAACACTTATTTGAAAAAGAAGTGAAAAAGAATGAAAGAAAAAAGAGAGGAATATACATGGATCAAGGTTGAATATTAAACTATCCTTCATTAAATTGAATTATGGAGCTCGATCAGATCTTTGGATTATTAATGTGTCGGAACCTTATTTAGACTTAAGCTTAAAACTCAAAATCCTTAAAGTTCCACCAATCTATGGACAAGACTCCTCAATAAACCAGATCAGAACAAGTCTACATACACAAACTCTAATGACCATGAATCTTTCCATGCAGTGTAAGTGATATGTAGCTCCCCACCTCAGAAGTAACAAAGAAACAACCTCCCTCAACCTGGTAACTCTAATGCCTCGGTCTAGCAACTCTTTCCTCGAGAAGCGGGGTATTCCCTTCTAAGTTCAAGTGCAACCGGCTCAAGAAGAGGGGGAAGAAGTATAGACTTTTGGGAGCTCAGTCAGTGTAGCTAAGTCTCTCGCTGGAAGCTTCATGAGATGTAACATGGATACCATAAGCTTTTGCTTTATTTGACTATATACACTCCGGTGGGGTTATTAAATTTTCAATCCGACCCACCACTTTTTTGGAGTTCTCTTTGCATTTTTCATTTTTTTTCAAGTGCCTCTGTGCAACATATCTACATGGTGCAGCATATATACAAGAAATTTCCTCTTGAGCCAGTAGACTATCCCTCTTTTGAAGCTTTATTGCAACCCACGGCTTCTGTCTTTAGCCTTCATCACCACTAGACCAAGTTGAGGCGCACTTCCTTCACTAGAAGAAGAAGAGAGGTTCCGCCTAGAAGTACTACCCTCATATGCTATCCCAAGCCAAAGGAAACTGCCTCCTCACCACCTCATCCGTTGAGAGCTATGTGTAAGGTGCTGGTGCAAGTCAAGCCATTGTCTCTTAGAGTCATGCGTGTGTTGTTAAGTGCTCTACTTAGGCTCATCAAGATGACATATGCTCATAGCCTAGTGGACTCAAAGAATTAAATCCTTATGGACCTGAAAAGCCTTAACCCTAAGCCCTATAAGGTTCCTCTTAGAATTAGGTGGATTAAGATCTTAATCAAGCTCCATTTCCCAATTTAATTCCAGGCTTTGTTTAAATGTCAACTATCATCCAGGAAAAACTATATACATATATACACAAAGATGCTATTTACAAATATTTACAATCGTGCAAAATTTTTGAAAAATGTTTTGAAATCATGAATGGATGGATGCATGAAGTGCAAGTTTTGCAAAAGTATTTACAAACATTTACACAGGATTTTTGCAAACTTTTGATTTTCAAAACATTTTGGAAAAATTTTGTACTACATACATAATTTTGATAAGAAACTATTTACACAAACTTTACACAAAAACTTTTTGAAAACATTTTTACAAAAATAATTTTGTACACTAGCTATGTATGTGCAATAAAAGAATGATGATTTACAGGAAAATTTTTTAATTTTTGTAATTTTTAAGGTTTTTAGCCATTTTATTTATTAACACACTCACACAAAGTACGAGTTATGGCTAAAGTATATATGAAATATATATACAACCCCGCTATACTTAGCTCGAACGATGTCCTCAGAGTGATCAAGAGCGATGAAGAAGACTTAACTCGTGCTTAGTAAAAGGGAAGTGAAAAGGAATGGCTAGGTACAGAAATGAATAAATGAATAGAATGAGAAGAACTCGGTGGTTTCCCCCTATACTTAGGATTAACTAATCCTAAGTATAGCAAGCTGTACATGAAGGGAAATCCGAGTGAAGAATGAACAGAGTCTGCCCCCCTATACTTAGGGTAAAATATCCCTAAGTATGGGCAGCAAAACAGGGGCAGAAAGAATGAAAAGAATACCCGCAGGTCCTACATCCCCCCTATACTTAGGGTAAAGTACACCCTAAGTATAGCATAATCATAAGATGAGAAAAGGGATGCGGGACTAAAGAATAGAGTAATATAGACAACTGGATCTATACAAGTCGGAAGAACAGTGATAATCAGGCGTGAGATGCAGTAGATGTGAATCAAGAGACCACATCTCACGCAAAGTGAATAGGGGCAACATCAACGACCCGTGGCTCATGATCTAAAAATGGCTTGAGCCGCTGGCCGTTCACTCGAAAGGTACTCTCAGAAGACAACTCAGATATATCAATGCTACCGTTGTCGTGTACCTTTCTCACAAGATAAGGTCCCTTCCATTTGCTCTGTAGCTTCCCTGGAAATAGACGAAGCCTCGCATCAAACAACCATACTCTTTGTCCAGGCTCAAAATGCTTGTGGCTGATATGAGAATCATGCCACTCTTTCACTCTTTCCTTATACTGTAGGCTGTTTGAGAAGGCTGTATCTCTAAGCTCCTCCAAGGCTGCTAACTCTGCCCTCCTCTGGTCTCCTACACTATCTGGATCTAAAAGAATATCCGTGACTGCCCAAAGTGACTTGTGCCTCAACTCAACAGGTAAATGGCACAGCTTGCCATAAACTAGGCGAAAGGGAGATGTGCCCAATGGTGTCTTGAAAGATGTCCTATATGCCCACAAGACCGAGTCCAAAAGCTGTGACCAATCCTTTCGGTCAGGGCGGACGACTTTCTATAAAATAGTCTTGATCTCCCTGTTCGAGACCTCGGCTAGACCATTCGTCTGTGGATGGTATGGAGTGGCAACTCGATGGTCTATGCCGAACTCACTAGCAAGTGCCTTCACCTGGTCATTGATGAAATGAGACCCCCCATCTGAAATCAATACTCGAGGTACCCCGAACCGCGTGATGATGTGCTTCCTCAAAAATATGCAAAATGTCCTCGCATCAGCGGCTCGGGCGGGGATAGCCTCAACCCAACGACTAACATAGTGAACGGCCAACAGAATGTACTCAAATCCCTGACTCTTAGGGAATGGACCCATGAAATCGATGCCCCATGCGTCAAAAACCTCACAGAAGTGAATGGGCTGCATCGGCATCATATCACGCTGTCCACAAGTGCCCATCCTCTGACAGTCAGTACACCTCTTCACGAACTCATCAGAGTCCTTGAAGAGGGTAGGCCACCACAAGCCGGATTGGAGCACTTTCTGTGTCGTTCTCCTCCCAGAGTGATGTCCTCCTGCCTCAAGCTTGTGGCAGTAAGTGAGGACGCTATGGTGCTCATCCTGAGGGATGCACCTACGCCAGACACTATCCCCTCCTTCGTGGTAAAGGATGGGATCTTCCCAGTGGTAAGACTTGGCCTTCGCGAGGAAGGTCTCAAGCCTCTGTCTGGGCCAACCTTGTGGGACTTTCTTAGCAACAAGAAAGTTCACAATATCGGCATACCATGGGAGTGAGGCAATAGCAAGGATTGCCTCATCTGGGAAGGTCTCACAAATGGGATCAATCTGCTCAGACTCCTCAGGCTGCTCTAAACGGGAGAGATGATCCGCCACCACATTCTTGACTCCAGGCTTATCCTTAATCTCAATGTCGAACTCCTGGAGTAGAAGGATCCATCTAGTCAGTCTGGCCTTGGCATCCTTCCTTGCCATGAGGTATCGGATGGCGGTATGATCTGTGTACAAAGTCACTCTAGATCCAATAATGTACGATCTGAACTTATCTAGGGCGAACACTACTGCTAGCATCTCCTTTTCTGTGACTGTATAATTCCTTTGGGCGGAATCTAAGGTACGGCTAGCATAGTGGATAGCAAATGGAACTCCATCCCTCCTCTGTCCCAGCACTGCCCCCACGGCAAAATCAGAGGCGTCCGTCTTGATCTCGAATGGGAGAGACCAATCTGGTGGCTGGAGGACAGGAGCCTCAATAATACACTGCTTGAGAGTATCAAAGGATGAAAGACACTTGTCATCGACAAGGAACTCGGTGTCTTTCGTCAGCAGGTCAGTCAACGGTCGGGCAACTCTACTGAAATCACGGATGAACCGCCGATAAAAACCGACGTGTCCCAGGAAAGACCGTAACTGCCGCAAATTGGACGGTGGTGTGAGTTTTCTAATGACATTTACCTTGGTCGGATCAACCTCTATGCCCCTGTTGGAGATGATGTGGCCAAGCACCGTCCCTTGAGTCACCATAAAGTGACTCTTCTCCCAAGAAAGAACCAAGCGGACCTCAATACATCGCTGAAGTACTCGGTCTAGGCAGTCAAGACAGGAGTCGAATCCGTCGCCGTAAACCGAGAAATCATCCATGAAGACCTCTAAGCACTCCCCTACCATGTCCGAAAAGATCGACAGCATGCATCTCTGAAAAGTCACAGGGGCATTGCATAGCCCAAATGGCATGCGTCGGAAGGCGTATGTGCCGAAGGGACAAGTAAAGGTGGTCTTCTCCTGATCCTCAGGAGCGATGGCCACCTGGTTGTAGCCCGAGTACCCATCCAGAAAACAATAATGGCTCTTCCCTGCCAGTCTCTCGATAATCTGATCAATAAAGGGCAGGGGGAAATGATCCTTCTTGGTGGCCTGGTTGAGTCTCCTGTAGTCAACACAGACCCGCTAAGAAGTGGGTACTCGTGTAGCAATCTCCTCTCCAGACTCGCTAATCACTGTAGTGATGATGCCCCTCTTCTTGGGCACCACATGCAAAGGGCTGACCCACTTGGAGTCGGAGATGGGATAGATAAAATCGGCGCTCCACCATTTCGAAATTTCTTTCATGACAACCTCTCTCAGATTTGGGTTCAGCCGCCGCTGGAACTCACGCGACGGCTTCGCCTCATCCTCGAGATAGATATGGTGGGAGCACAGGGCCGGACTAATCCCATGGAGATCTGCTACGCTCCATCCTATTACCTTGCGGTTCTTTTCAAGAACCACCATCAGACGGGATTCCTTCTCTCCAGTCAAATCGGCTGAGATAATGACTGGGTACATCTCATGCTCACCCGCAAGGAATCTATACTTCAACGACGAAGGAAGCGGCTTCAGCTCTGGATAACTGGGTGCTGGCAAATCTGGCTTCGAAAGAAGACACGTGTAAGCTGCCAAATCTGTCCGGGAGACTGAAAGTGTACTCTCGCAAACTGGATCTGGAGAAGGCTTCTCAACTGACTGTCTCTGATCTGCTCGGCATCTACCTCCTCCTCAACTGTAGGCTCAGTGGAAATCAGGTCTGGCATATAATCATCACAATCTGCCCACTCAGACTCTGACTCCGAGGGATCTGCATCACACAAGGTGGCATCAGTACCACCATCATCACCAAAATCCGTGTCACGGTCGAGAACCTGTTCTGCTGCCTCTAAAGTATCCTGAACCAGGAATGTGCTCTCCAAGCTCTCCTCTGCTGTCATCTCTGCATCAGCGGTGTCTGAAAATGAGAGGATGGCCTGTGCAGCGGGGTCTGCCCAAACTGCCTCATCGTCTGTGATCACAAAGCCCTGCGTCTGTCAGCTGCTCTGTATCTGAAGTGGTTTCTGAGCATGATCTCTCTCTGGCTCTGCTGTCCTCGACCGTCTCTATTTGTACACTTTCGCCCTCGACGCGAAAGTATACCTTCCCGCTATCATGGTCGGTCACTGCCTTGGCTGTGGCCAAGAACGGGCGACCTAAAATGATGGGGGTATCGGTCACTGAATCAGGGATCTCCATGTCCAACACTACGAAGTCCATGGGGAATTGCAGACCCTGAATAGTGACGACAACATCTCGCAACAACCCCTTCGGCCTCTTGACAGATCTATCAGCAAACTGAAGGACTGTCCTGCTCTGTCTAAGAGTGCCCAACTCGAAGCGGTCGAGAAGGGCTGCCGGAAGGAGGTTGATAGACGATCCGCTATCCAATAGAGTACGGTCAAACCTCTGCTCTCTAATGTGACATCTGACATATGGGGCTCCTGAATATGGCCTCTTGGCCGGCAGATGGTTCTGGATCGCGAAGCACATTGCTTTCGTCAGCACATGAATCTCTGAATGGTGGTTCCTCCTCCTCCTCCTGACTGTAGTCCTGTCTCTCAACGATCGCTGAAGAAGGGGGATGTGCTGCAAAGCCTCCTGAAGGGTCAGCTGTATGTGAAATCTGTCAATCATGCTCTGGCTGAACTCCTCCTGCTCTCTCTTTTTTGGATCTTTTTCTCTTTTCTTCCCCTTCCCCATCTGAAGGGCTCTAGGGAAGGGGATCACTGGGTCCTTCTCAGATGAAGGACTAGAAAAGGGTCTAGGCGGTTCGACGACTGGATTCACACATACATCATGCACCACAGTGGGACCAGAAGAAAATAAACCCTTTTCTTTATTCACAAAACTATTCAGAGGTACATCAGTGGAAGGAAAAACAACAGCTCTCTCTACATGAACACCAGTGGTCTCAGTACCACCACGGGCTGGCTCTGCTGGACGTCTCGCGGCCTCAGTACCGCGTGCTGGCTCGACAACTCGGGTGGCGTCAGTACCACCTCCTCGAACTGGTGAAGTGGCGGCCTCAGCACCGCCTGGGGGATCAACATCCTTGGTGGCATCAGTACCACCATCATCATCATGTGCGGCCTCAGTACCGCTCTCCTCCTCCTCATCTGGTGCTCTAGGTGTATCCTCATGATGTCGCTCAAACGAGGCGCCGCCTGCTGGTGCCCTACCGCTCCTAAGTGTAACAAAATTAGTATCAAACAGATATCCAGTCATATCACCAAATGCATCACTAGGAGTGGTATACTCAGTACAAACTACCTGCTCAGATTTCCGCTTCAGGCTGTTGGGATTCGGTTCTATCTGGGCAGGGATGGCGGCCTTCCCTCTAACGATGTCCCGCATCTCCTGGCGGAACTCGTCCATCTCCCGTCTGAAAGTAGCCTGCTGGTCCGTGAGGAGGCGGGCTATGTCGTCCAAGGCGGGGCTCTCGTATGGTGGACCATGAGAGCCCGACGGGTAGCCTCTCTGGTAATGAGGCTGCTGGAACTGATGTTGCTGCTGCTGAGAGGGGTAGGTAGGAGGGTGTTGCTGCTGGTGTGGCTGGTGAGGCTGCTCTCGCCTCCAAGACTGTCCCTGCTGATAGGGACGAGGAACGAAGGATGACTGCTGCTGTGACTGGTAAACTGGGGGCTGCTGCTGCTGGTGATCCCTCTGCTGGCTGTACTGGCCTCCCTGGCCAGATGGCTGCTGCTGGGTACCTCCATTTCCCCACCTGAATCCGGGATGGTCTCGTCGGATCCCAGGTTGAGGACGATCATACCAAATCCCGTTGACATCCATCAATGGCTCTGCATCGTACTGGGCTGGCGGGAGTACTGCCAGAGGCTGATCCGGCTGGTATACCACCATCGGCATGTCTGGAGATGGTGGTGACTGGTAGGAGGGTTGCTGCTGCTGGTACGGCTCCGCCTGTACAAGGTGAACCTGTCTAGGCTGCTGGTGTGAGCTGGAGCGCTGGAACGAGCTGCTGCTGCCGCCGGTATCGCCTCTCGACTGAAGACGGGGCTGTGGAGCCGTTTGTGCCTCCTGGAGACACATGAGCTGGGTCTTCATGTCGCTCAGAGTCTGTGCCATCTGCTCCATCTGAGTGATGCCCTGGCACTGCTTCTTCTCGATCAGCTCCATCCGATCCAACTTCTCACTGATGATACCCATATCCGCAGCGGATGACTCTGCCTGTGCTGCTGCTACTGCGGATGAACTGGATGGACCGGCATCGACCCGTGCTATCCTCTGGTACTGCACGGGTCCAGGCTGCTGCTGGAGTCTGCCCTGAGTGTATAACCTGGTCTGGGACATCACCATATAGTTCTCGGCCATCTCCTCATAGATGGCCCAGACCTGGTCGTGATCCTTGACGAAGTAAGACCCGCCACAAGAAGCATTCACCAAGCCCTGGAGCTCTGGTGTCAGCCCGCTGAAAAAGCTCTGAACAAGGTTCGGCTTCGAGATGTCGTGGTGCGGGCATCGGTCAGTCAGCTCACGAAACCTCTCCCATGCCTCATGGAATTGCTCGTTGGGGAGCATGGAGAAGTTGCTGATGAGGTCTCTCGCTGCATTGGTCCGCCCGAGTGGATAATACTTGTTCAAGTACTCGGTGCGGAGCTGCTCCCAGGTGTAAACGAACTTCCCCAAGTGCTTCAGCCAGGTGGCTGCTCTGTCTGCCAAGGAAAAGGGGAAGGCAATCATCCTGATAGTATCCTGGTCCACCTGACGATCGTGGACAGTACTGCAAATCATCTCAAACTCCTGCAGGTGGAGATGAGGCTCCTCTGTCGCCAAACCGTGAAACCGAGGTAAGAGCTGCAAGGTGTTTGGGGGGAACTTGAAGTCCCCCACGATCGCTGGAAGTACCACCCAGCGGTGTGTCAAGGTCGACCCGGGATTGTGGTTCTCCCGCATCGATCTAAGTGGTGGTGGTGCTCCTCCTGCTCCGCCTGCTGCTGCTGCTGCTGCCACGGCTGCGGCGGCAGCTGCCGCATCGTCAGGTCCTCCTCCTCCGCGGTTCTCGCGGTTGGCTCTCATCTGCTCAAGCTCTCTCCTCATGTCCATCATGAATGCTCCCTGATCCCTCAGCTGCTGCTGCACTAACTTGAGGGAGGCGATCAGGGTGGAGTTGATCGAACCCTGGTCCAGAACGAAATGCTGCTCTCCCTGTGGACCTCTGGTGCGATCATCAGAACTGCCGGCCATCGTCTCTGAAAAACCAAAACAACCGAACTCAGGTGCCTATAAACCATCTGTCTATCTCTCCTTTGGCACTGGTATCTCTGAATCAGAAGAAGAAGGGTGGTCGAGGGGGAACAGGGCGGAGTCATACTCGGGTTCGGAGAGCGGGTCTGTGCTCCCATGAACCGACCTAGATGAATGGTCAGGAGTGCTAAAAAGCGGTGCAACCATAGGATATCTAAGAGACCTCCTGCCCATCATCGTGATCTGGCGAGTAAGGCGGATGAGATCTGGAAAAACTATGATCGGCAACCGAACCCTCTGTTCACCAACGCAACACGAGCTGAAGACCGTAAAGGCTCGGTCAAATTATCTTGTCAAATTTTATTAGGTGAACAAACAATCTATCAAAGAGCTTACGTGACCTGTTGGGATTCCCAATGCTACCCCAACCGACTGGCCCGCACGGAAGAGTCGGTAGTCAGTCAGGAATAGCACCGGAGGGCTCTACCTAATGAACGGGTCACTCTCTCGCGCAACCAAACCAAACAATGAGGGGGTTGCTCTCCCCAAGACAAATTTTTCAGTCAAGTGTCTTTTAGGGTCAATAGTTTAAACAATCCCAATTTTATGGTTTTTTTCTTTTTAATATTTTTCAATAAAAACAAAGGCCTAACGAATTTTTCGGTTCTCCTGGTTATTTAGTCCAAAACAGGGGGAGAAGACGAAAAAGCCGATGCGTGATAAATCAATGATGCATGCAGAGATAGAAATGCGTACCTGACTCCAGCAGTCTATATGCAAGATGATCCGCGCAGAATTTAAAAGACAGGAAATAAACTACCTAAATGGTGCAGGCGGAAAACCGAGTCCCTAATCAGCAGTGCTACTCGAAAGAACGGCTAGCCGACCACCAGCCTCCAATCCAAAGAGTCCGGTCTAGACCCACCCCTCCTCTTCTCGACAGGTCGAGTTCAGGAGTAGCGCTTGATGGGCGGGCTCGCGGCGCGTAGGCTCGGAGGTGATGGGATGACTATTTTATTATTTTTTATTATAGGTCCAATTACCGCACTATAGGAGCATGCAATTATATAAGGGTGTTTGGATCCTATGAATTACGTCACAATCAAGCAGAAAATCCTACGGTTAGGGGCTCGAAAATCCGCGTGAAACCGGAAAAGGCAGTAGAGGGAAAACCGCGTAAAAACTGCGAAAAATCGAACTAGCTAAGGGGTCCCCCGAGCACACCGGTGCTCGGTGAAACAGACCCCGAAAGTTCAACTGTCTCTGAGTACCTGTATTATTATAACAGTTCTAAAATTGGAGAAATAAAACTAATCTACGCTACACTACTCTCGCGGCTATCCCGCGGCTCCCACACTCCTGCTCGTTCCTCGCGCTCTCTTGCGGCTCTGTAAAGAAAAGAGCCGCCTCCGACTCTCGCGGTTGCGTCGGCTTCCGAAGAAGTCGCCTCGATCCTCGGGTCCTCGCAAGAAATCAAACAAAAGTGGTTAGTCCAGATAAATGTATAAACAAGTCAAATGTATATACAAAAATATGTACAAAAAGCCGCGAAAAGAAAACCGCGGAAAAACGACTACTAAGCCGTGCTCCCCGGCAATGGCGTCATTCCGATGAACCACAAAACCAAGGCGACTCAGGTAAAGGTATCTAAAATGGTCGTTGCGACCTCAATCACTCGGTTGTGTCAATCAAGAAAAATAGACCACCAATAATAGATAAAATCAAGTCAAAATCAATAGCGGTCTTGCTATTTTATTAACCTGCTATAGCGACCAGGGTCGAACTCAGGGAGCACGTAATGGCCTTACGGCCTACGAAGTAGTCAAAAATCGAAGGAAAGAGAAGAAAAGGGTATTTTTGGTGGTTTTTATGGTTTTTATATTTTTTTTGATTTTTAATTAATTAAGAAACTAAGGAAAGCAAGGAAAGCAAGAAATTCAACTATTTATTTAATGTATCAAAACTCAAGCAAAAATTCCACAAAAAATATTTTTGTGTGTTTTATAATTTTTACTGTTTTTAGTGAATTTTTGAGATTTTTGTGATGTTTATTTAATTTTCTAAAAATCAAACAGTGAATGAAAAAGAAGGTACTGTCCAACCGAGCTTGAGGGACTTAGATAAATATCTAAAAGTCCCCAATAAGCCTGAAGGTATTTTTCCTGTATAGTGAAGAAAACAAAGAAAATTTGAGCACCTAAATTATTATTTTTGGATTTTTAAATTAATTATTAGAATTTTTATGAATTTTTGAGTGTTTTTTCAATTTTTAGGTGTTTTAGATAAGGAAAAATAGCCAAAATTGGCTAGAAAATCAAGCACAAAAAAAACAGTAGGTAATTTGTTTTTGTAATTTTTAGATGAGTTTTAATATTTTTTGTGATATTCAAAGTTCAACAGTAAAGAAAATACGTGTTTTTGAATTTTTAAAATATCAAACAGTGTCTAAAATGTCTCCAAAATTTATGGAAAATTTTACATCATGGCAGGAGCCATGTATCCAATTTTCATCAAATTTGGAGTTGATTTGCTATTTTATTAAACTCAAACACAAAGGCACATTACATAGGGACCAAAACGCAAATACCAAGAGTCCTGGGGGGTCTGGTGCAAAATACCCAGCTAAACACGCGCGTCGCACGTGCCTGTGGCACTCAGGGATCCAAATGTAATAAAACCTAAGTCCGAGGACCTTTTGGTAACAGGTACCAAAAGCCCAGGGACTAGTCTGCAAATAACCCACGTGTCGAAGCACGTGCTACATCATACACAAGGGCATAAATGCGAAGAAAGTAAAGTGCTGGGTCCTCTATGCAATTTTACCAAAAACTAAACAACTAAACTAAATATTCACAAAACTAAACGCTAAATAAAATAAACAGGATGGCCTAAGGGTAAATTACCCTTTTATTAATGGAGCCGCTGGATGAATGCCACGTGGTGCATCTGACGGTGAGGGACGACTGGCGCTTCAAAGCTGGACTCCTCGCGATGATCGGACGGCGACGGCGTAGCCACGTGGAAGATCTGGCGGTGGAGATGCGTCGCTGCTACGCCTCGCGCATCGGACGGTCCAGATCGCCTCTCCAAGGATCTGATGGTGACGAGACCTCCTCAGATGGACGGTCAGGATGTGAACTGGAGGTTGAAGGCGATTGGACGGCGACGGAGGATGCTGGACGAACTGGGCGCCGGCGACCTTCGCCGGGCTCGTGGCGGCGCTGGCGTCCTCCTGGAAGCACGCTGAAGATCGGAGAAGGAGCGTGGGATGCTTCCGCATCGAGTGGTGGTCTCCGATGACCCAGCCGAGTTCTGGAGAGCTCCGACGAGGTCGGCGGAGGTAAAGCTTCTGGACCCAATGGTCCAAGCCCTCAGATGGGCTTGGATGAACCTGCAAAACAGACCAGACAGCTCGCGGGTCGAGGGCAAACTGCCTCGACCCGGTTAGGCGGGGTGAAGATGGTCGGAGGGTCGAGGTGGGCGAGCTCCGGCGAGGGTGAGGACGTAAGAGCTCGAACCCCAGCTCCTGTGCGAGCTGGGTTGAATGGAAGTATGGAGAACGTGCGCGGGAGGAAGGAAGAGGTGACGGTGGATTCCGATGATCTAACGGGACTGTGAGGTGGTCGGAATCGGCGAAACACGACGGCGGAGCGGATTGGGGGTAATATAAAATTAGCGAAAAAGAAAGCAAACTGGGTATACCTAGATGGACGAATCGACTAGGGGTGAGCTTGCGCAGCTCCTGGTCCTTGCCTCGAGGAGCGCCGACCTCCGAGGCTCGAGCTCCGGCTCTGGGCGGAGCATGGCGGTGATACTCGCCGGATCAGTGGTATCCGGTCCCTCTCCTCGCTTCGACAGCATGGGGAGTGAGCTGTCACTCTCACTCACGCACTGGAGCTCACTGGGGGGTGGAGCGAATGGCCAAAGATGCGAATGGAGGTGGCGGAGCTGGGACAATATACGGTGGAGGGTCCGGGAAGAAGAGCGCGGGTAGGGCACTGGAGTGCGTGGATCCCGAGACGGTGGCTCCGGGGAGGGTCTCGGGTGTATCAGTAACGAGTCGGACCCGGGGTTTAGGCTAGAGGGGATCGGGTTTACATGGGAAAAATCCGAGAAGACGGGTCGGGCGACGAGGACCCGTGAGAAGTGGTCCTGGGGGGGGGGGGGAGTTGACCGGGCGGTCAACACCCCCTGGACCAATAGGAACAGGCCACGTGGATAAGGTTTGAAAATTCAATTAAAAATACCAAATGGCCGAATTATTAAAAAGTCAAAACATGAAATATTTTTATTTTAATTTTTTCTATTTTTTTGTGATTTTTAATTAATTTTTCAAAGTAAAATAAAGTATTTACATAGTAGGGTTATATATAGGTATATATACAATATATAGGATTTTAATTTTGATTTTTAATTTGTTATTTTTATACAATTTTATTCCCATTTTATATTTTATTTATTTATATCATAAAATTAGGAATAAAAGGATATTTTTATTTTATTTTTATTATTTATATACATAGGTAAAATAAATAGATATGTACATATATATACATGGTATATTTACAAAGTATTTTTGATTTTTTTTAATTTTGTTATATTTATTTTGTTTTTGTTTTATTTGTTTTTAAAAAAAATTTTGGAAATTAATTTTATTTATTTATAAAGATAAATAAATAGGGATGAGTGGACTATATACAAGGTGACTATGTACATGAGTGATGTTTTTGTTTTCATTTTAACTTTTCTATTTTTATCTTGTTTTTATATTTAAATATATACAAATATTTACAAACCTCTTTTAATCTATTTTTGGGAGGAAAATATTTTTATTTTATTTACATAAACTTCTACACACATGAGTCCCTATCTCCCTCTACTTTGGTTTTTATGCGGTCAGGCCCATGCTAAGCCCTCCTTTGGGTTAGGTTGCTCAATATTTATTCTAAATATTTCCCTCTTTTTCTTTTTTACTCTTTATTCTTTTATTTTTTCACAAAAACATGCTAATTATTAAACTTTATACAATGCATGCTTTTGATAATTATTTGTATTTACATGAATATACGTGCATTTGCAAAGGTTTTTGTAGCTAAAATATAAGAATAAAGAGTGATGAATGGGTATTCATCAGGGGTGCATCGAACGACTCTGAAGGGTGGAGGACGAACTGGGTACCGGCGAACTTCGCCGGGGCTGGGTGTGCTCGGTCATCCTCCTCGCGGCCCGCTGAAGATCGCAGAAGAAAGCTGCGGGCCTTCCGCGTCGGGTACTGGGGAGCTCCGGCGAGGTCGGCGGAGGTCAAGCGCCTGCTCCTGAATGGTCTGACCCTCAGATGGGCTCGACGGTACCTGCAAAGCACAGCAAAACGCTCGCGGGTCGAGGGCAAAATGCCTCGACCCTGTGAGAGGGGGTGAAGGTGACTGGTGAGGCGGAGCGGTCGAGCTCCGGCGATGGGTGGACGGAGGAGCTCGAAACTCCAGCTCCTGCTCCTGTGCGAGCTGGGTTGAGTGGAGGGGTGTAGAACGTGTGTGGGAGGAAGACGGAGGAGATGGTGAGGTCCGATGATCGGGGTGATGGGTGACGTGACCGGAATCAGAGGTGGACGGTGACAACGCAAATTGGGGGAAAATCAAAATCAAAGAAAAAGAGGAAGAATCTAAGCTACCTGGGTGGAGGAATTGACTGGGGAAGAGCAACTGGTGCTCTGGGTCCTTGCCTCGAGGACCGTCGGCGTCCGAGGCTCTGACGCTACCTCCAGGCGACGCACGGCGGAGCTAACTCACCGGATCAGTGGTTCCTTGCTCCCTCCTCGCTGCGACACCTTCTGGAGCAAGCTGTCACTCTCGCCGAGACGGTGGAGGTCACTGGGTGGTGAACAAATGAGCCAAAGATGCGGAATGAGGTGGCGGAGCTCAGCCCTTATACCGCCAGGAGTCCGATAAGAATGGGTCAGGTAGGCAGCGTGAAGCGCGGATCTCGAGGCGGGCACCCCGGTGAGGGTGTCGGATGTGTCGTGAGTGAAACAGACCCGGGGTTTAGGTGCTAGGTGGTCGGGTTTAGGCGCTAGAATTAGGAGAAATCGGGTCGCCCGCCTAATACCCGTGAGAGGTGGTCCTGGGGGGGGGAGTTGACCGGGCGGTCAACAACCCCCGTGGACCAATGGGGTCAGGCCATGTGGAAAATATTTAGAAAATCAATTAAAAATAGTAAAATGGCCGATTTATTAAAAACTCAAAACATGAAATATTTTTGTTTTAATTTTTTTCTATTTTTTAGTGATTTTTAATTAATTTTTCAAAGTAAAAATAAGGTATTTACAATATAGTACTATACATAGGTATATATACAATATTGAATTTTTATTTTTTTTATTTTTAATTTGTTATTTTCATACATTTTTATCCTCATTTTAAATTTTATTTATTTATAGCATAAAATTAGGAATAAAAAGGTATTTTTATTTTATTTTTATTATTTATATACAATAGTGAAATAAATAGGTATATACATCTATGTACATGGTATATTTACAATATTATTTTGGTTTTTAATTTTGTTCTTTTTATTTTGTTTTTATTTTTGTTGTTTTTATTTTATTTATTTACACCATAATAAATATAATATTTACAAAAGTTTTGGAATTTTAATTTATTTATTTATAGGGTGAAATAAATATAGGAGTGGTTGTATGTACATGGTGAATATATACACAAGTGGCTCTTTTTAGTTTCTTTTTAATTTTTTTCTATTTTTTGTTGATTTTTATAATTATAAATATATACAATATATACAAACCACTTTTTTCTATTTTTGGGAGGAAAATATTTTTGTTAATATTTACACACATGAGCTCCCTTATCTCTCTCTACTTGGGTATTTATGCGGTCAGGCCCATGCTGAGCCCTCCCTTGGGATTAGGTTGATCAATATTTATTCTAAATATTTCTCTCTTTTTCTTTTGTCTCTTTATTCTTTTATTTTTGCACAAAAACATGCTAATTAGTAAACTTTATACAATGCATGCTTTTGCTAATTATTTGTATTTACAAACATATACATGCATTTGCAAAGGTTTTTGTAGCTAAAATATAAGAATAAAGAGTGATGAATGGGTATTCATCAATGAGCAGAATTAAGTGGTCCAAATTCATTGTCTCATGCTCTCATAATTTTTGGCTCTCACAGGATCAACCCTCATAAAGGAGGCTAGCATTTGACTACTCCCACCCCTATTTTCCCCCTATTTTTTTGAAAAATAAAAATATTTATATTAATCACTATATCTCCATAACACGTCATTCCAATTTCTCATAAACAGAGACCTCTATGCCCTCCATCTGAAGCGGGGTCCATTCAACAATTCCGAGACTGTTAAAATTTGACAGTCTTGATGGAGGGGATAGAAGTCTCGAATCAAGTCAAAATTTTAATGACACCTTGGTGACATATTGTGATCTAAATTCCAATTGGTTTCTTTTTAAAAAAATAAAAAATATAGGGGAAAAAAGGGTGGGAGTATGAAAATTAGCTACATCTAGGGAGCATACTTTCTTTTCCCACATACATACATACATACATACATACATACATACATACATACATACATACATACATACATACATACATACATACATACATGCATGCATGCATGCATGCATGCATACATACGAGGATGGGGTGTATGCACCCTAGTGCATGTAATTTTACATTCACTGGGGCCTATATCTCCCACATTTTTTTACTTTTTTGGGTAATATCACAGTGTATATTAATCTATATATCCCTCCAAAATACCATTCGAATTTCATCAGAAACAGAGACCCCTATACCATCCATCTAGAACAGATCGATTACAGCTATTCTAAGACCGTTAAAATTACCTGTTCTAGATGGAGGGTATATGAATCTCTGTTTCTGACGAAATTTGAATAGTATATTGTAGGGATATATAGATGAACATACACGATGATTTTTCCAAAAAAGTAAAAAAATATGTGAGATATAGGCTCCTGTGCATGAAAAATTACATGTATCAGGGTGCATGCTTCCCATCATCTTTCTCTCTCTCTCTCTCTCTCTCTCTCTCTATATATATATATATATGGGTAAAATGGGGCTGCCCTATGAGGGGAGCTAATTTGGCTCCCCCGCCTCGTTTCACCCGATTTTTTTTGAAAATTTCTTCCGTGGATTTTCATCAATATATCCCTATATTATGTCATTAAAATTTTGTGCGAAACAGAGACTCCTACGGCCTCCATCCAAACAGGGTCGTTTTTAGCAATTCTGTTACCGTTAAAAAATGACTGTCTTGATGGAGGTCGTAGGGGTCTATGTTTCGCATGAAATTTTAATGACATAATATACACATATAGTGATGAAATTCCACGGAAGAAAATTTCAGAAAAAAATAAAAAAACTGGACGAAATGGGACGGGGGGAGCCAAGTTAGCTCCCCCAAGGGGGCAACCCCATACAACCCATATATGTATGTATGTATGTATGTATGTATGTATGTATATATGGGTTAAATGGGGCTGCCCCTGGGAGTAGCCAACTTGGCTACTCCCACCCCTATTTTCCCTCATTTTTTTCTTTGGAAAATAAAAATTTGTAAATTCATCATTATATCCCTCTAACATTCTATTAAAAATTCATCAGAAACAGAGACTCCTACGGCCTCCATCCAAATAGGGTCGATTTAAAAAAACCTGCGACCGTTAAAAAAATGACGTCTGGATGGAGGGCCTAGGAGTCTCTGTTTCTGACGAAATTTTAATAGAATGTTAGAGGGATATAGTGATGAATATACAAATTTTTATTTCCAAAGAAATAAAAAAATGATGGGAAAATAGGGGTGGGAGTAGCCAAGTTGGCTACTCCCAGGGGGCACCCCCATTTACCCTATATATATATATATATATATATGGGTTGTATGGGGCTGCCCCCATCCCATTTTTGTCAATTTTTTATTTTTTATTAAAAAATATCATGATGTATATTCATCCTTATATCCCTTCTACATGTCATTCGAATTTCGTCAGAAATATAGGCTCCTATACCCTCCATCTAGAACATGTACGATTACAACAGTTCTAAGACCGTCAAAATTATATGTTCCAAATGAAGGGCATAGGAGTCTCTGTTTCTAACGAAATTTGAAGCATATGTAGGAGGGATATAGGGATAAATATACACGGCTATATTTTTCAAAAAAAATATTTTTTTTGGAAAATGAGGTAGGGGTAGCCATGTTGGCTACCCCCACAGGCAACCCTATTTTTTCCTATATAAATAGAGAGAGACACACACAGACACATACACACACACACACACACACATACATCCATCCATCCATACATACATATATGTATATGTATGGTCAATCATGTGAGATGAGCTTTTGTGAGATGGTGAGATGGAAAATTGCAACCACTTATTTTACCATGATTCATGTCATGAAACTTGGGAGGATTTAGATCACCATATATCAATATGGTGTCATTCAAAATTCAACTCAATCTGAGGCTTCTATCCCCTCCATCTAGACTGTCAAATTTTAATGGTCTGAGAATTTTTGAATTGACCCCCTCCAGATGGACATGTTAGGGGTATTTTTTCATGAAATTTGAAACACATGTTTCATTCATTTTTTTATGTAAATCTCCATAGGCTTCATGACGTGAATGATGGTAGAAGGAGTGATTCATTACCCATCTCACAAAAAGCCCATCTCGCAGGATCGACTATATATAATATATATAGGGGCATTTCCAATAGGACATGATCCTTCCATATATTAAGGAATGGGAATGATCGTTAGATTATAATCTAATAGAACCATCAATTTCTTTACCCAAAAGAGTATTTTGGTCATCCTATTTTACATTAATTATGCATATCATTTTGTATTTCAAAATACTAAATTTAGCTAGATCTAATTTTAGTATTTTTTTCGCAAATATTAAATAACATCCAATTTCGTGTTGGGCGGTATTATGTGAGGCAATGTTTGTTCCTCATGTATTTTTTTGTAGAATCCAGGGTTTCTTTTGTAAGGATTGTTTGCTTTTTATACTTACTATTTTCCTTCAAAATTAATCAACCATTTGGAAATTTTCTATGGTTCTTTTTTGAATACAATTAATATTAGCAATTAATGAATGGTTACTTGTAACGATTTATGATTCTTTGTATAATAAAATTTGTATAGTTCTTTGTAAAAATGCAATAGTCATTCACACTCAACCGATGAGTAAAATACAACTGAAATATGTATAATAAAGATCCAAAATGTGTAATACACATCAAATATACAATATGTATAGAAAACCTATAATTATCATTTGCACCCAATCAATACATATCAAATATGTATAATACATATCAAAATTGTATAATACACATCAATAGCATATAATACACATCATATTGTATCTGTGTGTCGACAGGAACTGCCTTATCGATGAAGTCGTGCATGATGTTGGGAAGCCTTCGAACAAGAAGAAGCCCTCCGCCTTCGCCAAGAGATCCATGAGTCGAACGAGAAGAGGACCATGTTCTACAAGGTGACGCTCCTCACCGCGCTGCATAAGATGCCCATCGTACAATCCGATGCAATTCCCACTGCTCATCTCCATTCTCAAGTCGTTGGATTCCGATATACAATCTAATGCCTCTGTTCCTAATGTCGTCCTCGTTGCAATCATCTGCGGCATCACCGACATCGCCCACAAGGACCTCATCCTCCTCATTTTTCTCACGCTCATTACTTTCAACACTCCAAAATGGCGCATATGCATATCAAAATAGTTAGGGTTTCAAATTTTGAATAAAGAAATTAAGATGACATATTAATGGAGGAGATCATTGAGGTGGTTAGATGCTATATATATATATAGATATTATATAAAGACCAAAATAGGGTTTTCTTAAATTATAGATAATATTAACATACAACCAATAACCACCCCACGATTAATTATGGAGGGATGGGATTGCTGGCCTTCCTTAGTGATGGAGGACCATGTCCTATTGGAAAGATATTGTGTGTGTGTGTGTGTGTGTGTATATATATATATATATATACACCTTTCATATGAGACTTGGTCCTTCCATTCAATTAGAAGGCCAAACATTCTAACCATCGGATGTAAAATCAACGTATATGATTAAAACCGTCCTATTCTACAAAAAACCAGATTAGCAATAACTATCGTTTCCTAAATTTAAGGAACTCCTAATAAAGAAATTACACATTTTATAACTGACAAAATGGCTAATAACGTGTTTTTTGAATACAAAACAATGTAAGTATCCTATAAAGAAACACTATAAAATACTAATCAAGCCATGATTCTAAGAAATGAAATATATAATATACAAAACTTAATATTACGCTTTACATCATATGCTATTTTTAAGAAAAGGCTTTTGCTGTTTGTTTCTATAATTATGGGAGTTTCTATAATTACGAAATTTCAGTTTAAGAGGTTTACCAAAAATTAAAATTGAAAATTCGATACTAGAGGTTTTGAAAAAATGCTTCAAATACAACGTATCAAAAATACAATGATTCATGTGTATTATACGAAACAATCATTATATATACAAAAGACGAATGTATGCGGTATATAACAATATTGTGAAATACAAAAAAATTGGTCCTGTAATGTGGAAGATGAGTTTTTTAAAGTAATGATAACAAACAATCCCTATATTTAATGGATGGTTGTACATGGATTAAACAAATTGGAAATCGACGATTTAATATTAAATTCAACTAAATTAATTTAATAATAAAATGGATGTATTATACAAAATGATGTTTCAGAATACAAAATCATACAATAAAATTACATTTTTAAAGGAAAAATACAAATAATAATCTTAATAATTAACGTATTTTCGATTTAATACATTAAGTAATAATAGAATTGCAAACACAATAAAGTTAACGATATTTATTATTCTGAATACAAAAATAAACGTTATAGTACAAATAATACTGAAAAAAACCAAAACATAAGCCTCTCGTCAACTTAAAACGTCAACATCTAATTTTACAATAGGGGTAATAGCCTTTTTTAGATAGATGCGGCAGGAACTAATTTGAGTGAAAATGTTTATTACTTCCGAAAAGTCCCCCGCTCCGTAACGCTTGCACTCGGGATAGGCAGAGAGGGCGGAAATGAAGGAGAGAGTTACTACTCGTCGAAGAAGGAGGGAAACCCTACCGACTCTGGCGAATCATCGAAGAAGGATCTGGATCAAGAAGCAACAACACGAAATTTTTTTATCATCTGATCGACATTGCAGGGTTCCAGGAAGCGAAAACACTTCGCGATCATCTGTACACCATAGAGGTAAGCATTCGGGATTCCATTCAATCGTTTGATCCTTAGTAAGTAATTTTTTTGTTGAACAAGAAAAATAATAGTTTTGGTTTGTTGTATATATGAAGAATATGATTTTGTTTGTGATATTAATGAGTAAAATTAACATGTTATTAATTTCTGAAAAAGCATAAGATCATTGACCTAGAAAAAAGATTATATTTTTATTTGAAAGAAATATTAAATATACCAGAATGATAAATAAAAAATATTTGACATAATCTGACATTACAACTTTTCTTGTAGAAGCTACTATAACAGGTAAAAAAATTTCATGCGAAATATGTTTAAAGGAACATAATGAGCAGCACAAAATATGATTGAGATGATCCAAACGGGGATAGTAGTAACGAAATCAATCCATCTGAAGCTACATTATCGAAACTGAAGAACATCCACCTGAACAGAGGTACAAAAAGTAATTAATAAATCGTTTTCCATCTTTAAAAACTTTACTATTATTCTTATATGCCAAACAACGTTGAAATATCAGAAAAAAGTTCTATGAGGGAGATTAAAGGAAAAAGAACACAAATGGAATCGAACACTGATGGATGTGATGGCACTTCTGAAAATTTTGGATGTAAGAGAGAAATGATCATTTCATTAAGTATGCTTTGATTATAATAATTAAATATCAACACAACTCTTATTGTACAGGTAAGGGGTACGTCCAACATAGATGTTTTATAGATCACTTCGTGCAGTTCATTGATAGCCATCGTCCAACTCCAAAGCAACAAGTACTAATTAACAAGACTGCATTTTCAAGACTTATTAATATCGGGGGCATTGAAATCGAGAGAAAAAATATTCAGTGGATTGAAGAACAATATTGATGAAACTCGATTTCATCATCTTTATTTTCTATTATTAACCCCCTTACTTAAATAGATGTCAATAAAACCCAGTTAATGTCCTGTAATTAACAGAGTCCTAAATAAATTAAAAACCACAAAAAATGGCAAAATAAAAATCCGTGGTATTTTTAGACTTAAAAATATCTTCAAAAATATTTCGAACCTTTGTTTGACTTCATCTCCAGTTTTGGCCAACATGAAACTTGTAGATCTCATCAAGATCTACAACTTTCATGTTTTGAGTTTTCTCAAATTCGGCCTTTTTATCCCCCAAAAATCAAAAATTACTTTGAATAAATCTGATTGGGCCACGTGGCCCATTCTGGGGGCGCCACGTGGCCCCGACAACTTTGTCTCATCCGCCGCTATCCGTGACCGTTGGATTTTCCTTTGAATCCAACGGCTCAGTTCCCTCCACGTCTGCTCATAAGCCTCGACCGTCAGATTATCTCCATCTCAAATCCTCACCGCCCGTTAGCGCCTAAGCCAGGAGCTTGACACGTGTCGCGTTGAGCGCCCTTCGATCGCTCTCCAGATCTTCCATCTCGGCCACTGCTTCCACCTCTTTCCTCTGCCGCTCGATCGAGTCCTTGACTCCATCCTAGCCACTCGCCAGCGCCGCGGTCGCAGTTCGACACGTGGCTTCAGCATCGCCGTTGATCACGTCGCCGTCTGATCTAATCCACTCCGCTCTTTCACGCCCAATTGTCAACCGTTGGATCTCCAGATCCAACGGTTGAGCTGCATCGTCTACCTCCGGATCTTCCTCTTCCCCACGATCTCCACCTCGCGCAACCCGTCCACCCTTCCCATTTCTCCTGCCATCTCCTACGACTTCGCCCATCGCCAACCACCTCCTGGTCTTCCCCCATCATCCCTCTACCCCGCGCAGCATCTCCACTACCCTCGAGAGCATCTCCAGTCAACCTACAAACTCCCTCAAAACCCACGTCTACCATTACCAGCTCCGCACTTCGCCTCTTAAATACACCACCCTCAACCTCCGATACTCTTGTCCATCAACCAAGGGGTTGAGGCCCAACCCTCCATCTCCTCCCTGTGACAGGGGGAGGAGCTCGGATTGAGAGACAACGACCTTCTTCACCGATGAGACCCACCGCCGATCACGGCGGTGCTGCGGAGGCGCTAGCCCCGCTCGAGCTCCGAGGAGTAGCCGACCTCGACGTGCGATGACCTGAGCATCAACATGATGCTCAGCCCATGCCATCCTCTCCATCTCCGGCCAGGTAAGTCCTCTGATCTTCTCTTGTTTTTCTTTTTATTTTTGCATGATTTTCGAAGCCTCTATGAATGCTACCCCGCTCCACTATCCACCCATTTAGCTTCGCCATCACTCTACCTTCCTCGCCGAATCTTCCGATCACCACCCTCCTCCGTCGCGACCCCTATCATCCCAGGCATTCTCCTCCGCTAGAGGCGGAGGAGAACAAACCAAGGGCCCCACTTCTCTGCCCCTTAGGCTCGTCACTCACCTCAGCTCGCACGCACACACGCCGCTAACCACTTTTGCAGGTTTACATCCGTCATTGGCCGGACTTCGGGCGGAGCTGAGTTCTAGAGCTCCGCCTCCGGCGACCAAGTATCGATCGAGCTTCTCAGGTGCTCCCGCATCTTCTCCGACCTCAAACCTTCATCGCCAGACCTTCAGCGATCTTCCATGAGCTTCACCGAGCACGGCGAGGCGCGGCGGAGCTCCAGGCCTTTCGCCGGAGCTCCAATCGCGCCACCAGCCATCGAGGTGGAAGGAGAAGCCGCTACTGTTGGATCTCGCCCCACGGCAGAGATCCAACGGCCATGGAGGAGCCACGTCGCCCGTCCCGGAGCGCGGAGGCTCGGTGGGACCGAGCCTCGCCCGAGTCAACCCCGAGCCACCACGTGGCCCGAGCCACCTGCTACGGCTACCCGAAGCAGCGCCGAACCTCGCCCCCCACCCGAGCCTGAGCTCACGTGCCACCCGCACATGGGGTCTGGGCTTTTTGCATCGGTGCCCTCACACCTTCCGCATATTACATCCAGGTCCTGACACCACGTGGCAGTCCCCGAGACCACTCCGAACCTCATCGCCACCAAGCCTGGAGGCTCGTGTATGCTGAGCCAGCCCGAAGCAGCAACGAGCCTCTGCCGAACCCGAGCCACCCTCCGAGCCTGGCGCGTGCATAGCACATGCCATCTGGGTAATTTACGCAGAAGCCCTGCCGACTTCTCCAAATTGCAAACGGGTCCAGATCACGTGCAGCCCAGGCGCCTAGTGGGAATTTTGTACTTTGACCCTCGCGGGTTTTAGTATTTGCAAAAATATCCCTGTGCGTGAGGGTAATTTACAGGAAAGTCCCCTCTCCTTATTTTTTATTACATTTTAGTCCCTCCCAGGGACCAGTTTGCAATTTTATTTCATGTTTTCTTTCAGTTTTACCCATGTCTTCTTTATTGTATATCTTGAGCCTCGTATGTCCGATTGAGGTGATTTCAGTTTCATTTTGAAGCTCTTTTCGTCATCTTTATTATGGCATGCTTAGAATTCCACTTTGACACTATGATCTGTAATGCTCTATTTGGTTAACTAAGTGTCCTGATTTCCTTGTTTCTCATGCCTACTTGCTATATAAATGAAAATTTCTTCATTATTTGATTCCGATTGACTCGTATATCTTATGGCTTAAGTAATGATCATTTCGGGCATATTATTTGCATTGCATTTCCTAGCATTTATCTGCATTGATAAAAAATAAAAAAATGCATGTCTCTTTTTAATGCTTTGCCTTGTTGTGTCGTGTCTGCATTAATTTGACCTATATTGACTTTAACTCAACACTTAGTTAAATAGACTCAAATCCGATTAATACGAGAGAGGCTCGTGTCCCTGAGTTCGACCTTGGTTTCTTACCAAGTAAAATAAATTACGATCCTCTCATTTTGATTTATCATACACATATCTAAATGAGAGGATCTTTTTGATGACCAAAATCGGCCCGACTGCTACGACAATTCCAAGTGCTAATTTAGCACTCTTAAAGGGCCGATTTTGCGGTTCATCAAATATCAAGGAGGGAGGAATTTCAGATTTGGGAACAAGATTTTGAACTTTAGTGATGACGACATTGGAGTCATACTTGGTATTCCAAGTTCAGGGTATACGATTTCAGTACGTGGAAAACATTTGCAGTGGAGAAGCTATATAGCTAATGAGATGTTTGACAAAGGCATGATTTTCAACCGGCGTAAACTAGTTAGCGTATTGACTGAATACTACCACTACGATGACGATAACTCAGTCGCTATTTACGTCACATGCCTAATTCTGTTAATGTTTTGCACATTTCTTTTCCCGGATTCAACATATTCATTTCCAAAAGATCTTTTGCACTATGTGGAGTCGTTAAAAGATACAAAATTTTTTAATTGGTCGGATGCAGTTGCATGATTGATTCTATTTAGCATAGATGATATCATCAATAGAATAAACCAAAGACATCGTGGTGCAATACGTATTACCCTGGAATACCTTACTGGATGCGTAGCTTGCCTCTATGTAAGTATTTATACATGAAAATTGTCATTGTTCTTTAATAAATTATTCATAAATTCCTTCTAATAGGTTTGGATGCTAGAGTACTGTTGCAAGGATATGGTCATAAGCCGTGATCTTCGACCAAGAATCAGGAAGTGGTCCGGCTCCATAAAAGGACTGACAAGACGATTGGTATCTTTAACAAATGACCAGGTAATTCTACACATCTTTTATATTATGAATAGCAAAGAGTAATAATTTCCACAAATTTATTGCATATTCATGAACAGATACAGATTTCAATGCATCATGAGAAAACAGAAATAGTGAGAATTAAACATAATGAATACGTATTTCCTTTTGAGAAGTTCACAATGAATGGGTTTTCAATACGAAAGCCAAATATTGTTACTGATATACCCATTCCACTGCATGAAGATGGTCCTTTGAAAAGAGGAAGACTCAAAAAAGATCAAAAGTTTGATGTGATAGAATGGAAATGTTCAAAAAGCAAGATAGTGGATGTAGAAAAAAAACCAACGAGAATTGCAACTGCAGTGAATATAAGAAAGAAATTGAATTTCTGAAAGGAAAGGTGTTGGAATTGGAAGCTTCAGTATTGAGAAATGAAACAATACAAAGGGTTTTCAATAACAATGACCAATTAAGGAGTCTTGAAGATGAGAATAAAATGTTGAAGGCACTGCTACAATCAAATGAGATTCAGTTTGGAGAAAAGGATAAACAGAGCTTTGCATAAGAGCAAGGTATTTGCATGGATGGTGCATCAATAGTAGCCAACGATGAGAATGAAAAAGAAAATGCTGACCATGTAAATAACAAAACTTTACATTGTGAAAGTGAACATTTTGATGAGCTTGCTTTAGTTCAAAAAAGAAATGATTATAGCCAGAATGAAATTACTCATCATGGAAATGAGAGTGACACTATTGGGGAAAAGCCTGACGTCGAGAATGAGACCATGAACGTGGATGTTGAAAAAATAACAAACAATGAAGAAGATTATAACAGACCTGTGATAAATTAGTGCCCTACTTTTGAACTTGGAATTGATCTTGATTTTCAACAAGCCAATGAAGTGGAAAAAACACAGTAAAGAAGCGAAAAAAATAGAAATCTGCTATCAGTCCAAGCTCAATGGCAAAGAGGGTTAAAGGAAGGAGTGAAGCACGACGTATTGGAGTTGAAAGTACAACAACATTCAGGAAGAAAAAGAGAGATACAAAGAAGAGCAGTGTTTCAAGTCATATTGTGGACAGCGAAACAGAGGTTAGATCTAAAATTTATACTGAAAAAATCTTCTACATTCTAATACTAACAAAATCAATTTTCAGTATCTATGCGATCCGCCCATGGATTTTATTGGATACGACGATAGCTCTGAGGATGTTCGATCAAGAATTCAGAGCTTTTTGAGAGATCCAGCAGACAAGTACTTATATTTCTTAGTTAACAGTTGAAATATTTTATGGCATATTATGACAAACTATAATGTATTGATTCTTTTTTTAGATTGAACGCTACATATTTTTCACCATTAAAAAACTACTGTAAAGGACTTGAAATGCACAACTTCTTGTATGAAAGAATGGTAGAGGATTCGGTATGTATCAATGAATTAAACAAAGTAAATTTAATCATTTTTAATTTCTAATGAGATATAACTGTATGCAGATTATTGTCATGTTCATGGATATATTGAGTCATAGGCATTGCAAAGAAAACAAACCAGTTCCATATTTGTTCAGTCCTTTGTACAAAATCGTGAGAATTATAATAAATTGAATAAAGTTTATTTACATGTACAAAGTGTTTATTGATTTTAATTATATCATTTCAGCAATACTTTCTCAACAACGTAGAAGCCGGTACAGATGGCGACTTTGAAAATTTGGAGAGATTATATGACATCAATGAAGAAAGAATGATGGGAATCTTGAAGGTGTTCATAGTGATACAGATCAGAAATCACTGGCATCTTCTAGTGACAGATTTTAGAACTAAAAAACATTTCTCGTTCAATTCCATTATGGAAATAAGCAACATAAAAAGGATCTCTTCAAATGGGTAAGGATAAAATGTGTTTGATATATTTGAGTTTATATGTTGCATAGAATTAACAATATAAAATCAATAACACAATTTAAAAATGCAGGTTGGATGGATATCTGAATATTTTAACGCAAACATACTGGACGACCTCTTAATACACTGGAAAACTCTGTTTGTAAAAGATTGTCCACAACAACCTGCTCAAAGTCTAGACTGCGGTGTATACGTGATGAAGGTGATGGAACTGCTTTGTGAAGAGATTCCCCTAGATTTTGAATATGAGGATGCGCACAAGATTAGAGCAGAAATAGGCAACACAATCCTATGTACTAGTCGTGTTGAGAATGCTAGTACACCTTAATATGTAATGACAGAACATGTTTTGTTAGAAACAACTAAAACTGCATTAGATGTTATTAAATTTTTGAGTTGTTTGGATAGTGATAGATATCATGTTTCTTTTACGAATGATATATGATATTAAGTTTATGTTTATCGCAAGTTATGCTACTACATGATATACAAATAGATGTATGGATTGTGGTTTGCATTTATCAAATTGAAGTTTAAATCCTGACAATCCTTTGCTGCTCCCACAGATAAACAATTTCAATCATATTGAAATTGTGAATATTTTAATGTCAATGTTAGCTTATTATATGTTCTTCAAATGATATGTGATATTAAGATTTATAGGATGATGTTTTTTTCCCTTAAAATCAGCAAACCTATCTTTGAACTGAAATTAGCAAACATAGATTTAAAATTTTTCTTTAAAATTTAAGTATGTGATATTAAAATTAGCAAACCTATCAAATAGATGTATGGATTATTGTTTGCATTTATCAAATTGAAGTTTAAAGTTCTGGTAGTCCTTTCCTGCTCCGACAGTTATAACAATTTCAATATGATGAAATTGTGAATGTTTTAATATCAATGTTAGCTGATTATATGTTCTTCAAGTGATATGTCATATTAACATGAGTATTTTCTTTGAACAAAATTTCACATAAACATGAGTGTTTTCTTAGAACACAATATCACATAAACATGAGTGCTTTCTTTGAACACAATCAAAGCAATCATCTGAAAAACACATAAACAAAACACATATGAATCCTGACATTCCTTTGCTGCTCCCACAGATAAACAATTTCAGAGTGATTGAAATTGTGAATGTTTTAATGTCAATGTTAGCTTATTATATGTTCTCCAAATGATATCTGATATTAAGATTTACATGATGATGTTTTTTCTTTAAAATTAGCAAACCTATCTTTGAACTAATAAATAAAGATTAGAGTTCTGGTAAACATCGGATATGGTAAATGATGAGTGTCAAATTGAAGTTTAAAGTTTATCAAATAGATGTATGGATTATTTTTTGCATTTATCAAATTGAAGTTTAAAGTTCTGGCAGTCCTTTCCTACTCCCACAGTTATAATAATTTTAATATGATTATAATTGTGAATGTTTTAATGTCAATGTTAGCTGATTATATGTTCTTCAAGTGATATGTCATATTAACATGAGTATTTTCTTTAAACAAAATATCACATAAACATGAGTATTTTCTTAGAACACAATATCACATAAACATGAGTGCTTTCTTTGAACACAATCAAAGCAATCATCGGAATAACACATAAACAAAACAGTTTAACATAGAATTTATAAAAATGCATCGTAGGGACCAAAAGAACTACATTAGAAATCTAATCATTTACAGAGAAAAATAGAACAAAAAATTTCTAATAATGTGGACTCCAATAGACAAGCAGTCTTTGAATATTGTGTTCTTTATTATGAGCAGACATCGGCATAATAGTTTATCTTCAAAAAACTTCAAATTCTTCAACTGAGATTTTTCTGGGAAGATAATACTCAACAACAACATAGATATCTTGATTGTATAACCTGGGTGAAAAAAACAAAGTCTAAACGATCAAAAAGAAAAATAAACAATAATGAACAGTGAAGTGATTAATTTAAATTACTAAAATTATGAAGAGATCAAAAACTTGTAAAACTCCTAGGAAGAATCTGTATTGGGAATATTTGAGACATCATCGCTGCAAACATAGCAAAATATCAGTACAATCTACAACTCAGATAACATATTGCAAAACGTAAAAGTTAAGTACCTATCTGAGCTAGAATTGTGTTTATTGTTGGGACAGTTCCTTGAATCATGACCTACATTGAACTTCTTGCGAGATTTGCATTGCCTACCCTTATTCCGTTTTGATTCATTAATGCTGATAATTCTATTAGAGACACCTTTAGGTCTACCACCTCGACCACTACCCTTTGTTCTTGTTTTTTTGGATATCTAACAACATCACCCCCAACATTTGGTCTGGATTCGTGAACAGGTCTATTCTCAGAAGGTTTATCTTGATATGAAGCTTGCAGTTTAATAATTTCTTTGTCAATCCTTTCTAACTCTTTTTTTGCAAAAGAAAATATAACATCACAGTCCACTGATCTAGCGATAAAACATAGCAAATTCTATTCAAAGTAGCTGCTCTATCCTGCTGAACACTTCTGCCATAAACATGATAATTACCAGAAATATTTATATTTCTAGTCCACCGTTTCAGAATAAATTCATCTGGTAAATACCGACAATTTCGTGCCTTCAAAACAACTAAAATATGCTTGCATGGAATGCCTTGAAATTCCATCTTTTTGCAAATGCATGATAGCTTTGAAGTGTTGTTTGAAAGTAATACTTCAAAATTGTTCTCGGCTTCACCAACCTGGGAGACTGAATATTCATTTGTCTCATCATGTGCGCCAGAGATGATTGCATTCAGCAACAAATTATTATTTAATTCTTTCTGAAATATGTAAAAAATCCTTTTAGTATATAACATCGACATTTGCTTCTCTAGTGCCCAAGTGGTCCTCAGGTTCGGTCTCCGATTGACAGTATCATTATCCATGTCATTCTCCTTCTCTCTGATCCTTTGAAGTGCTACGTGGAACCGTGCAATAAATTCCAATAATGAATTCTATTTAGTAACATGGCACTGGAGGAAAGAATTCATACTTTCACTTCGTTGTGTGCTCCTCATTCCAGCAAAAAATGTCTCCTTAGAATGTATATCTATCCACTTATGCCTTATTGCGAACTTTTCAGAGAGCCATTTGTTTTCTTGGAGACCAAATTGCTCAAGTATTGAAATCCAAGTACTTTCAAAATATAGCACACTTTTCCCATCCCATACAAGTTTGCTAATAGACTTTAGAGCTTTATCAATATCTTTGATGCGTCCCAACTTCGACTTCAATTTGGTCATAATATGCTGTGTACAAAATTTGTGGATTGTACTTGGAAGAGATATACCAATTGCAGCGCAAATAGCCGGATCTTCATCAGTAATAATGGAAATTGGATGCTTGCCCATGACATTGACAAAACTATCAAACAACCACACAAAGGAATCGGTGGTTTCCCTGTTCAGGAAAGCACTTCCAAAAAAAGGTCTTGCCTTGGTGATTAATACCATAAAATGATCCAAACATTAATTTATACTCGTTTGTTCTGTATGTAGTATCAAATGATATTGTATCTCCAAAAAAGGAGTAATCATGCCTTGAAACATAATCAATCCATAAAACGTGAGTCATGCAATTTTCCTCGTCCACCTTAAAAGAGAAGAAAAAATCCGACGTCATCATTTGACATTCTGAAAAATGATCTAAAAGCATCTGAGCATCTAACCCATGCTTGCTTTTCTTTTGATTTCTATAAAGATTATAAATATCCCTGACTATTCCACCAACAGGACTATTGGTTAAACAACCATTGTCAATAAAGGTGGATTGTTTCGAGGTAGATATATTAACATCTGACATAGACTCAACAAGCAATTCTGTTTCTTTCATAAACCTTCTGTTTGCCCTGAGATACCTCTGTTTGTTTGGCGAAACTAACTCATGATTGTGTGAATCTATGAACCTGACCACAATCTAATCCAACTCTACTTGACGTAAACTGATTTCCATCAGTGCATGGCAACCAGTTCGAACCCGTCCAACTCTTCTCTCTTCCAAATCGAATATATCCCCTTCACTGTCATCGTTGTAATCTGGAAACTTTGATTTTCTTTTACCATTAGCTCTTGTGTGACATTCTTTCCAACATAAAAATCTCTTAAAAACAACAATCTTTTTCTTCGAACAATGTTCTATGTCATGACGAGTACCCGCCTTTCTAACATTGAATCTAGTCCTAGTTGCATACAATTCAGAAAAATTATATGCATCTTCTATCGAACCAAATGTCACACCTACTTCGGGAACATCTGAAATATCGCACTGTTCTTCTGGAGATGATTTTGAGAAGCTATCTTGGAAATCTGAAAATAGAATAAATACATTATTAAAAATTGCCGAAAATTTGAACGAAAATATAAATACAAGACTTTATTGGAAAAACACTTTCAACCTATCATACTTTACATATTATATTTCAGACTCATATTTTATTTGTATTTTGTTATCTATATTCAAAAGTATACGTAAAATTCAGTATAATATAAATACTTTTAGTATTTTTTGTTCGTATTTTTGTATTTCATAAAACACAGTTAATTCAACAAATACTTTATGTATCATTGCCATAGCAAAAAAATATTCCATTTTTGGATGGCACGCCCCTCATTAGATTAGCGGTTTTGCTTATGGAAGGTGGTTTTGTTAAAAGCCGTTGATACAAATATGGATCAGATCCAAGGAATGGCATGGTTGGCCTTCCATATGAAAGGAAAGACCAAGTCTCATATGAAAGATATCCTATATATATAGGATTTCTTTCAAATAGGACGCAGTCCTTCCTAAGCTAAGGAAGGCCAGCCCCTTTTTTGTATAAAACGGGATGACTTTAGTAGAATACATATACAGTTTTGTATTATAATGTGCAGTTTTAATGTTTGTATTATAATGCGCAGTTTTGTATGCGGCTTTGTATTTATAACGTGCACCTATAATACAAACTATATACGTATTATACTAAAGTGCCTTGTTTTATACAAAAAAGGGGCGGCCTTCCTTAACTCAGGAAGGACTGCGTCCTATTTGAAAGACCCCCTATATATATAATATAGGGAGCTGGGAGCCTACACCTACACCTGACCTTTTTTCATAATTTTTTAGATTTTTTTAGGAAACCTTAGAGGGATTTTCTTAATATATCGAGGTGAATTTGTGTTTCACATTTCATGTAAAATAAACATTTCAAATATGTTCATCTAGAAGGGGTCATTTTTAGCAATTCTGAGACCGTTAAAATTTGACGATCCTGATGATGATGATAGGAGTCTCGAATGAAGTAGAATTTTGAATGACACCATGGTGATATATAGTGATCTAATTCCCCAAAGGTTTCATTTCAAAAAAATAACGAAAAAAAGAACCGGGTGTAGGTAGTTACCTACACTCCTTGGTGTAGGCTCCTTTTCCCACGTACATACATACATACATACATACATACATACATACATACATACATACATACATACATACATACATACATACATATAGGAGAAACTTCAAATGAGGCGGGGTCTCACCATATATATGGTGAGCCACACTCAATTTAAACATCTTTCCAATATATTTTACAATCTCTTGTTTCATACATATAACAATAAATATTAACACAACATGTATAGTGAAATAAAATTATGAAAATATTATTATATTGGATGGAAATGTTAATTTAAATTTAGAAGCTATATTTTACAAAGTTATTGTTTTACAATGTGCAGTGTATACTTTTATCAAACTATTACAGAGGTCTTACTAAATTCACAGTGGCCATTACAATTTCAGAAAAGCCCCCACCTCATTTAAAAGGTCTCCTATATATGTATGTATGTATGTATGTATGTATATGAGGGATGATTTTGTGAAAACAAAAAATTGTGAGCATGATAGCAATGATTCTGGACCACTAGATTCCGTCATATCTCTCCTGATTGATTGGAGGAGGAGAGAGATATGTAGAATCTAATGGTCCAGACTTATCGCTCTCATGCTCTCACAGTTTTTGACTCTCGTAGGACTTGTGAGAGCATGAGAGCAGTGAGTCTGGACCATTAGATTTTGTTTATCTCTCTCCTCCTCCAGTCATCCGATTTGTGATGAATAGAATCTAATGGTTCAGACTCACTTCTCTCTTGCTCTCGCAGCTTTTAGCTATTACAGGATCAACCCTCATGTATATTTAGATGCATAGATAGACATACATAGCGTTTCGTCTCTAAGTACTCGATCCTTAGGGGATGGGTTGGATTGGGTTGGGTTAGGTTACCTCTGTGAATAGTAAACTGTAAGGAGGATTAGGAAGGTTGGAAGAAGGGATACATTGATGTACCCCAACCCAACCCACCAACCAATCGGGCCCTTAGATCCGCATGCAAACAGCAAGGTCTGCTCGAGAAGAAAAAGAGGGACCATTAGTCTACGTCAGCTTTGGTTAGTGGCAAAACAAAAGGGTGCAATCCAAAGCAATCGAGACGAAGGAATTAAAAGGAGAGAGAAAGGAAAAAAGCCGAACGAATAAGTTAGCAATTAAAAGAGAGATAAAGAAGACGGACGTAGCTATCTCGTGCGCTCGAGATTCCCCAGTGCTCCATACGACATCAACCCCTTTTTAATAATAGAGACTTGTTTAAATTAAAGACCTCTTAAAGGAGGTGATGTGATGCATTGCAATACACAAATCGAAGCGAGAAAAAAAAAGGTTTGGAAAGGGATCCAGCACAGAATAGCTCACGGATTCAATCTTATCTCTCCTGATTTGATTTAAGAATCTGGAATTCTGCACTCTTGTTCGCTTGCTATACCCAATTCGATACCTTGCAGAAGGACCGTATCCGTCCATTTGTATACGGCGTACTCTGTATAACGTTAACTTGTCAAATCGTCCAAGCACTCAGCCATCAGCGTTCCCACATACATAAAATTTAAAAATTTTGTTTTATATATTAAATCAAGCTTTTGAAGCTAATTTTTACGAGGAATGCTTCCTTTTGGTCGTAGTGGACACATAAAAGGTAAGAAATCCTGGCAGTCATGCCTTTGCCATATTAGATTAATGATCTCGATCTCTTTTTAAAAATATCAAGAACTTGAAGGATCCATACACTGAGTCCGAATCCCAAACTTTGAAAGAAGAAAAGGTGGGGAGTGGCACAGAAGGTAATGAGAAAGGTGTGGAAAAGCATCATGGGTTCTTCTGGTTGCTTGCTTTAATTTGCTCGTAATGGGTGTTGCACTGTCTCCTTAATTTCTGTGGGATTCTCATTTGAAGATGATGGAGAAATAGGCTTGGGAAGAAAGAGGAGATTCCTGTGGAGAGAGGATGGATAATAATAGATACTCTCGTCTGCTATCATCTCTCGGCTTCTACTGCTAACACTGCGTGCCCACATCCACTTTTGAACTTTTCTGGTGCTCTGCGATTGAGTGAGTGATCATCTGTTGGAGGAATTGATACCCCCTTTGTTGCTCCCTTTTATTTTATCTGAATGGGAATCCACCTTTATGGATAGTTGAACGTGGACTGTTGCTACAATGTCAAAATCTATGTACCTTGTGGAGAAAGAAAGGAAAAAGATGTACCCATTTTCGATGCGATCCTTGATTGGATAAATCTGTCGGAAAAATCTAATTGACATTATGTTAACGTGCGTGCGTATCTCCTTTCCAATAGGACAAATTCCTTCCGGAGTTAAAGAAGACCGCCTTTTTTTGTATAAAACACGAGCACTTTATTAAAATACGTTTACAATTTGTATTATATCCGTCACATTATAAATACAAAACCACATACAAAACTGCACAATATAATACAAACATTAAACTGCACATTATAATACAAATTGTATATGTAGTCTACAAAAGGTATTGTATTTTTTTACAAAAAGAGTGTCAGCCTTCCTATACTCAGGAAGAACTGCATCCTATTGAAAGAAAATCCTAGTGTGTGTATAAGGTAAAATGTGTATGCCACTTAGGGGGAGTTAACTTAGCCCCCCCCCCCCCCGATTATTTTTCCCATTTTTTTTGAAAAATGCTTCCGTAGATTTTCCTAAATATATCCTTATATTATGTCATTCAAATTTCGTGTGAAATATCTAGATGGAGGGCATATGAGTCTCTGTTTCTGATGAATTTCGAATGACATATAAGAGGAATATATAGATGAATATACACGATAATATTTTGCAAAAACAATTACACGAAAATGAGGTGGGGCAGCCCCACTGCACCCATATATATATATATATATATATATATATATATATATATATATATATGAGAAACTTCAAATGAGGCGGGGTCTCACCATATATATGGTGAGCCACCCTCATTTAGGCATCTTTCAAATATCTTTACAATTTCTTGTTTCATACATATAACCATAAATATTAACACAATATAAATAATGAAATAAAATTATGAAAATATTATTATACTGGATGGAAATGTTAATTTAAATTTGGATGCTATATTTTACAAAATTCATTTTTTTACAATGTGCAGTTTATACTTTTACAAAACTGTTACAGTTAAATTTGCAGTGGCTTTTACATTTTCAGAAAAGCCCCACCTCATTTGAAAGGTCCCATATATATATATGTATATGTATATATATATATGTATATATATATATATATATATATATATATATATATAAAGGGAAAAGGGAGCATAAACCCAGGTGTAGGTAACTTTCCTACACCCTCCTCGTTTTCTCTAAGTTTTTTTTATTTTCTTGAAATGGATCTTTAGTATATTTAGATCACAATATATCACCATCGTATCATTCAAATTTCAACTTATTTTGAGACTTCTAACTAATCCATCAAGACAGTCAAATTTCAACGGTCACAGATTTGCTAAAATCGACCCCTTCCGATGGACATGTTAGGAATGTCTGTTTTACACGAAATTTGAAACATATATTCAACTTAATATTTTAAGTAAATCCCCTAAAGATCCATTTAAAAAAATAAAAAATTGAGAGAAAATAGGGTGGGTGTAGGAAAGTTACCTACACCTGGGTTTAGGATCCCCAATCCCATATATATATATATATATATATATATATATATATATATATATATATATATATATATGGGAAAAATGGGGCTGCCCCCTAGGGGGAGCTAACTTGGCTCCTCCCGCCCCATTTTCCCCATAATTTTTTAATCGATTACAAAAATGTTTAGACCGTTAAAATTATCTGTTCTAGATGGATGACATATGAGTCTCCGTTTCTGAAGAAATTCGGATGACACAAAGGAGGGATATATAAATGAATATACATGATGATATTTTACAAAAAATAAAAAAAATTGTGCAAAAATCGGGGTGGGGGCAGCCCCATTTTCTTCTATATATTCATATATATGAGGAAAGGGATCCTACTTCATGATATAGGTAACTTACCTACATCATGCATCAATTCTTCTCATTTTTTTGTTATTTTTTTGAAAAATTCTTCCGTGTATTTTCATAACTATATTCCTTTAATATGTTATTCCTATCTCGTCAGAAAACAGAGACTCCTATGTCCTCCATCCAGAACAGGTAATTTACAGCAAATCTAAGACCGTTAAAAATACTTGTTATGGATGGAGGGCATATGAGTCTCTATGTTTGAAGAAATTTGAGTGACATATTGGAAGGATATAGTTATGAAAATCCACGGAAGTATTTTTCAAACACTACAAGGAAAACAAGTTGTGACTACAGAATTATGGCCACGGATATGGGATTTGTGGCCACGGAATTGGGCTATGGCCACGACACGTCGTGGCCAGTAGCCGTAGCTACAAGTCTCGTCGCGAGAGTTCTCTAGCCATGAATATGTCGTGGCCACTACAAGTAGCTACAGAACTTATTGTGGCCACAACTCTTATATGAAGACTTTGGCCATGGATTGTGGCTACGAGAAGCTAGTGGCCACGGAATTATCGTGGCCACAGGTTTCTGTAGCCACATTTCGTGGCCACAACTCATTTTTCTTGTAGTGAAAAAAATAAAAAAATTGATAAAAAAGATGCATGATGTAGGTAAGTTACCTACATCATGAAGTATGATCCCTTTCTTCTCTCTCTCTCTCTCTCTCTCTCTCTCTCTATATATATATATATATATATATAAGAAAATTTGGGCTGCCCCTGACGGGTCGCTAAATACACGATATAATTTGTACTCGTTGTAATACAGGTACTTAGTGAATCATGCATAACCCAATCAAATGTCTCTGTGAAGAAGAGTCAGCTTAAATTTATATCCTAAGTAAGATCGGGATCGAACACAAGGAGTTAAAGGAACAACTTTGGGTCGAATTCAGAAAACTTAGGTCTGGGTTTCCAATGTGATTTTTTTAATGAAAAATAAATGCAAATGCAAAATGCGTGTGAATCAATTTAATAAGAAATTAGACAAGTTAGCCAAATCAATTTTAATGAGAAATAAATCTGATTTGGTTAAATTATATTTTTCCTAAACACTTAATCTAGTGATGAATAAAAAACACTTTTTTGGAATTTTTGGGTTAAAAGGTAACAATGAAAAATACACATTTTTATGTGTTTTTAAGTAATTTTTAATACAAAAAAGAATGCTAAAATTATGAAAAATTTACTAAAAATTAAACATGATGAAATGAGGCTACAAAGATTTTTTAGAATTTTCTGACAATATAAGAAATTTTTATGGATTTTTTAATGAAAATAGAATGACAGTGAATAATTAATTCTTAATAAATCGAAAATATCAATTCCTCTAGAGAACGAATTATCTCAAAACGATAGTTTAACAAGCAATTCAAAAGAGATGATATTTTGTAAAAATAATGTGTATGAATTTAATTAAAAATTATTTACTAAAATCACTCTATAATTTATTTACGAACTCCAATTAAAATGAAATTTGGACGTTAATTAAAGCATATTTCAATGCATCATTTTGATTTTTGAGAAATTTTTAAAGCAACCGTGATTTAGATATGAATTTAAGAGCTCAAATTGGGTAAAATATGAAAGTTTTCACTTAAATAATTTTAATTAATTACCCAAATATCACAAAAATATAAATAAATAGTCAAATGATAGACAATTAGTTGCTCAACATCATGACATTTCATTAAAATAAATGATGTGAAATTGATATCCAAATTAACATACAAACATAGGGGTGTTTGTCCAAAATAGAATTAAACATGAACAAAATAAAACATGCATGTGGTCTTGTTTGTAATTACAGAAACATAATGAAAAAGAAGCAATTTCTACAAAAATAAAAAATAGAGAATGGGAACCACCTTTGTTCTCGACAGGGAACGATGATTGGGGAGATGGCAGGGCAGCTTTACGATGAGGATAGTTGGATGCACGTACGGAGGGAGATGGCGGGAGGACGAGGGGGGTGCAGCAAGAGGCCACGTGTGGGCACAGACGGTGATGACTCGCAACTAAACAGTGACACGCTGGCGTGGAGGGTGCAGTGGTGGTCGCGCGCTACAGATGCACGAAGGAGGAATCCGGGTTGCAGGCGTTGCGGTTTCGCGGACGGCCGACACGACCTGCGTGAAGGATCACGACGGAGTGGTGCAATGGGGAGCTGGAAGGGGTTGTGGGCGAGCACGCCTAATCTGCAGGAGCAAGTGAAAGTGGCTTAGCCAGGAGGCGGTGGCGTGGAGGAGGCGATTGCGCAGATGGCTGGAGGGCCGTGCGAAGGGCGGTGGTTAAAGGAGAGAGACGATGGCGGTGGCCTCCGACGGTGGCAGTGGCGGAAGGGGATGGCCGGCAACCTGCTGACTATTTTTTTATTTTTTGCTATGATGTTTTTGTGATAAATTTTTTATTTTTTTTACTTTTCTTAAGCAAGGGACAAATATGTATAAAAAGGGGAAAAAGGTGGTATAGGGAAATGATGAAGATAATGAAGATGGTGGTGATGGTATGATGTGAAAATGATATGGTGGAGCTGATTATGTGATGGTGAAATAATAAGGAAATAAGATAAAATGAAATAAGAAGAGAGATGAGAGATACTTACCTGAAGTTCGCTGGATTTGCGAAGCAGTTACGCTAGACTCTTGTCGTGGTCTCAATCTGATTGGCAAAATAAAAATCAGAGAATCTATGCGAGCTCGATGGGAAACTCATGACGCGACAAAGATGATCGTCGCAAATATCGCTTGAGAGGAGGTCGTCGCTTGAGGAGGATGCTCACCTGCTATCACCGACAATACATTCCAAGCTTTCTCATTTTTCTCTTAGAATGGCAGGTGGATAAAAATATGGATGAATAAAAAGAGAAGAAAAATGGGAGTTAGAAAAATGATGGAATGGTGGAGTTGAAGAGATTGAAAAATGGTGGAGTTGAATGGAGGTTACTAAAAAATGGTGGAGGAGATGGAGTGGAATGAGAGGTTATTGTAGAGAATAAAAATTAAATAAAATAAAGTACGTTATTAAAATAACATAAAATAAAGAGAATAAAAAGAGTGGAGAATTTACAAAAGTAAGTCCACAAATAAAACAAATAATATGTACATATTTTTTTTACTTTTACTTTTTTTATTTTTAGTAAACGATATTTACAAGATAAAAATAAAAAATACTAAAAATAAAAGACAACACAAGAATAATTTTTTCGGTTTTTTAGTGATAAAGGAAAATATAATAAAGAATGAAGAAAGAATGAATATTTACATTATATACAATGTACACTTAAATCCCAAAACTCATATTTTACAAACGAGCTTCGATTTTAATGAAACTACTTTCATTGGATAGATAATTTCTAAATTAAACTTTTAAAGTGAGTTTGATGAATTTGGATTCAAATGGAGTGCGAATTTGGTCGGGAAGTTGGACTCTACGTCCTTTTCTCTTTGATATCTAGGAGTATTTATTTGAGGCGAAATTTATTTTATATTTTTGTATTTATATATATATTTATAAACAAATAGAGAAAAAATTAGCCAAAAAAGATTTGAAATGAAATTATAAAAAGTATATGAAGTTTTAGACTATTTATAGGTGAAAAAATCCTTTATTTTGTGAATTTTTATTATTAATTTATTTTGTACACATAATATATAATAATTAGTGTGTTTTATTTACAAGAGTCATTTTGTTAATTTACTGATTTTATGGACATTTATTTGAGATTTTACTCAAGGATTTTGTTAAGATCAATATATTGAGATGATAAATCGTGGATTCATCACCCCTTATACTTAAACTTTGCTAGTCCTTGAGCAAATAAAGAATGAATAAGTTGGATTAACCATGATTGTGCATGTGAATACCAGACCGGATCCATTCAAGAACTCTCAGTTTTAGAGGTTCTAAAATTCTAAGCTGAACCAAACTCTAGTCAAAAGGTATCCAATTTCCCTAATCATCAGAATCTCTCTATATACATAAATAATAGGGATACGACTTTAAGCGTGGACTGAAGTTACAAGAGTAGAGTCGCAACATCGTCCAACGCTCCAGTCTAAGAGACTTTCCTAAGAACCCGATCCTGAACACTAGGGAATAAACCATTTCTTGCATCCAATCTACCGTCTCTTTAGTTGTCATACTTAAAATTGTAGATGGAAGGCCAGTTGATGGAAGGCATAGGATTGTGTCGTTTCTTCTCTCCTTCTTTTTAGAATAAGGATCCTCTAGAGTGCCTTATTAACTCAACACATGTATTTTTTATTGTTGATCAATGTGTTCGTCAAGAGAAGCTGGAATCCTCTGCACTTGTTTTCCTGGGAGTACACCGGGGTGTGTCTCTTTTGAGTATCTAAGATACCTTCGACGTCCACACTTGTATCACTATACAATGCAGAGCTCTTTTTTGGTGCTAGCACGACTCCTGGTCCTAATAGCGGTGATCCAAGTGGACATTTTGAAATGGTTGGGAGCACTCGCCTTTGGTGGAAGCTCTTTGCTATTCGACTTTATGGTGAGAGCTTTTCTTTCAACATTTCTTTCTTTCTTTTCTTTGCTTTTGAATTTTGTCTAGCTCCACTTCTTTTACCAAGAGTTGGTGTACACTGATCAATAATTTTTTTATATTTCATCACATCTTAGCACATAGGTAAATTTCAAGAGATAGTCCAAGAATCTTGTTCTCATACTAGCTAAAGGTGCTACCACTTAGGTTTCATGAAGTCTTCGTTGATTTCATTCCATCCTCGAGCATCATAAAATCAACTCCAAACTTAAATCCCTCATCCCAATTCCTCAAGTGAAATTTCAACTCATCTCATTATAACTACAGTCGTGTATGTGAGGTGCTGATAATATTCTTAAGGTAGAGACTAAGTGTACAATATATCACACAAATATTTCAAACTAGGGAAATGTTAATAATTAAGTCAAAGACCCTAACGACTAAATCTGGTTAACTCAAATCTCAAGACCTCATAAATCAAGTGTTCTTGAACTTCACTAGTCTTGTGTGAATGTGAAAGTGTCAGGGACTAAACCAACTCATCAGTTAGATTTTTTATGATTTTGATTTTTGTAATTTCTATTGAAAAAAATAGAAAAAAGTTTTTTTTCAAAAGTTCCTTTTTTAAAAAAGAAAGTCAAATAAAAAAGGACACTCAAATTTTTTCTTTGAAAAGAAAGATGACGAAATACATTTTTTTGATAAGTTTTTTAAAGAGTTTTTTTAAATATTTTTTTGACTTTTTTCGAAAAGTATTTTTTTGAGGAAAAAATGAAGTTTTTAATTTTTTTATTTTTTGATAAAGTTTTGTTTTATGAAAAGTTTTTTTTCTTGTTATACATCTTATTTTCAACAATTTACCCATAACCCCTTATTTTATTTACAAACAAGTCGAAGTACGAGCTATAGGTAAAGTATACATGTAATATATACAAACTCCCTATACTTAGCATGTGCTATATCCTCATGGCACTAAGTGACAAAAATCCATAGCTCGTACTTTGTATAAGTGGATGTAAAGAATAGAAGAGAAGAAGAATACAAGAGCATGAGAGAATTACACAACGGGCATCGACCGCTTTAGTAATCCTATGTATTGGCGACAGTATAAGATCGGGGTACCGATGAGAGTGGGAAAGAATATATAAGAAGAGATGGAGCAATTGGGGTCACTCACCCCCCCCCCCCATACATAGGATCTAGTCATCCTATGTATAGCCACAAAATGAAAACGATACGAAACTAGGGTGAGTGATGCGAATAAAGGTGGAGGGAGGGAAATAAAGGAAGGAAAGTATATACGAGGAGGAGTGAGAATATACAAGGATCAAGAAGATTCATGATGGACCTTCTTGTGGGAGCGAGGGGGTGGGTAGTATACACATGTGTCACTGTCAGAATCATCCTCAGAAGAATAATAGTAAGGGGTAGGGAACGCCCAATGGGGGTCGACACATGGCTTCTTTCTCAAGTATGACTTAAGAATAGTCGAACTGAGCTTACTCATATAGATCACCTCATCCAAACCTGATGATGACTCCTCTAAAAATTCCTTCTCTGGTACGTCGAAGGAAACTTTCTTAGCCGATTTTCTAGAATGTAAAGCATCAAGAGGAAGAGGAGAGTGATATGTCTTGAGGAGTTCAGGGAACACCTCGAGCAATCAATACTCTTCTTCTTCTTCCCAGATGACCGACTAGAGGATGGAGTAACCGATTTATCAAGATTGGTCAATTTGGTCCCAATTATCTCTTTTGGTATAGCTCTTGGATGTAGTATATGTGAGGTGGTGACCAGAGGTTCATCATCAGATGAGTCACCATATGCATTGTAATACACATGTAGGGTCACCACACGTCTCTAGTAAGATATAATGTTCTCAGTTGGCTTGGCATGGATTGGCTCATGCGTTCGAAGAAGTGGCCAAAGAAATGAAAAGTCAAGGAAATTAGAAATGATCATGTCTGACTTAGGGGCAGCTTCTGGTTGTGAGCCCTCTCTAGAAGCTATCACGGTGGTGGGGATGCAAGTAGTGGATGATGTGGAGGTGTAGGGATTCTCTGAACTAATGGTTGTCTGGACAATCAATATCTCAGGTGTAGTAGAGAGACGAGACTCAACTGTCTCTCGGAGGTCATGGTGGTCTGCGATTTTACGAGTTACCTTAGAATATCATGTGTCCTCAAAAATTGGGTGAGGTCAGAGTGCTCCCAATACAATGAAATCGATACCCCAAGTCTCGCAATCTATAGTTGCCTTAGCAAAGACTAAGAACGGCTTCCCGAGAATGATCAGATACTGGTTGAAATCTCCTAGGTGCTCAATGTTAATGATCGTGAAGTCTATCTGCAGCAGAGCACCTTGAAAAGTAATGACTGAAATGATTCCTTTCGACTGTTTAATGGTTCGATCAGCCAACTTACGATCTCTCTTGACTTCTTGGCAGAACCGAGTTTTATCTTGGCAAACACGGAGGTCGGGAGGATATTTATCGGTTCACTCTTTGATTTTACAATCAAATCTAGGCAATCGCTTCACTCTGTAGCTCTTGGTTTTTTTCCTTTCACCAAAGAGATGGCCATATATATTATGTGTCTCTCAGTCCTTATTCTCTTATTGTCCGACCTTTTAGGCATCAATTTAATTCTCATAAATCTTTTGAGGTTGGGAAAATGTTCAATGGACATTATTAAGGGAAACTCAAAAATCAACTCTTTATCAATCGCTTCCCTAACTATTGGGTCCAATTTTTTTAGATTTTTTCTGTTTTTAATTTTTATGGTATTTTTAGGATTTTCAAATTTTCTGGTCTTTTTGATAGGTGAAGTAGGAGTAGGAGAATGAACAGACTCTAGTTTGGAGGGAAAGTGGCTAGTTGAAGAGTGAGATAGAAGGGACTCCAGCTGTACATGACGTATGGTCAATCCGGTGTCTTTCAGGTTTTCAAAATTCAATCTGCAAAATCCATGATCCACTTTCATACCTGGACTCTTGATCGGTCTAAAAATGTCATCCTCCAATAAGTTTCCATGAGACACCGTGAGAGAATTCTACTCAGTTGGAGGATACTATTGAGAACTCGGGCTCTTATACTCAACACACCTTGAGTTAGGCATGAAATGCTGGGTTGAGTATGGCCCATCTGTATGACAGCTATTGGTTAGAGCCTCATGAGGTGGAGTCAGTAGACAGGGGGTTTGTAAATTAGTCGCATGAATCCAATCCCTTGTATATGTCAGCTCGCCGAATGGATGATATAAAGGCTGGTCAATGTAGGTTGATCACTCATGTCAATCAAGTCTAGAAGATCGTATAGTATAAGCCTCTTCATTCAGTTTGTTTGGTCAACCATGTTAACTCTAAGTATAAGTCGGGATGTGCATAGGTCAATTATTTCCTGGTCCCAACTCGAGGTGAGAATGAGGTCTGTGGGGCAACTATTTCTTCCAATCATTCATCTCAGCAGTGGCTTGCTCTTTGATTTTCCTTAATTCTAGCAAGCAGACGAGAATATGGTGAGTCAATCTAGGGTGGATGTGGGTCATGGGTGTAATAATCTGGGGTAGGTGAGAAGGACGAAGAAGTGGGGAAGTCAGTCGGAGTTATGATTTCACGGTCGGGGTGTGGGTTTGAAGACGACTAAGAGGGTGGAGATGGTCGAAATATGGTCGAAGAAGAGTGACCTCGATATGATGACCAAGATTCCGACATCTTTGAAGAGAGATGGAAGAATGAAGCGGATCGAGGAAGAAAGTGTACAAATGCACCGAATAACACACAAACAAATAAAACACAAGAGCAAACCCTGAGTTCACCTACTCAACACAGTGATGGTCGCAAGAGTCTAATCATTTATCTTTCCAATTTTAATTAGGTGATAAATCAAGATATACGTCCAATTATGCAAGGATTTAAAAGTAGGTTTTGGGCATTATCCTAAGGATGCGTCCTCACCTATCAACGATCACAATAGCACACGCATAGTGAGGATTTTTCTCTCTAAAAAACAAGTGTTAATTTAGTAAATTTGTTTTTATCAACTCTGATTAGCAGTCCTGATTTTAAGTTCATTTATCACTTGATTAATCTACCAAACACGACACGCCTAACGATTAGTCCCAATTTCCTTTTAATCTAAGTTTCAAAACTAAGGGGAAGGGAGCCGAGAAAAATCAACACAAATAGTGAAATGAATGATGCATGCTCAGTTCAGAAGACTTACAGTGATCCTCATGCTCTACATGCGAGATGCAACACATAATTGAAATTTTATACTAAATGAGATGCAAACGAGAAAATCGTTCCTAGACAGGCATTTCTATTAGCGAGTGGTGAATAAATTAATCTGGATTAATAGCTCTACGGTCTAAGTATGTCTCATTAAATATGATGTTTGGGCCTAAAGATTATGAGCACAAGAAATGAAAATATTCTAATAAAAATGCTCTAAGAGCCGCGAGTGCAAGTCCTATCTACGTTAATCAACCACACGACCATGAGAGGGTCAAATGTCAGTCCCAATACAAACACGGGCTCTCAAACAAGAGCACTATAAAGAGTGAATTATCTAAATTATTACAACAAAATAATTACAAAAATTTTCTTAAAAATAAATTAAAAATTCCCTAGTCTTCAGCAGTCGGCGTGCGTCACATCTATCGACCCCCGATGCACTCTAAGTCCACTGGGCCCTCGCAATGAAAATAAAATTTATATTAGAGAGATAAAAACAAAATATAGACATAAATGAGAAGATAAATAATTGGGAGAAAAAATAAATTAATTACAAAGTGGCTCAGGGGTCAGACTACCCGAGTGAGAGAGACGGGTCGCCGAATACATGATATAATTTGTACTCGTTGTAATACGGGTACTTAGCGAATCATGCAGAACCGAATCAAATGTCTCTATGAAGAAGACTCGTCTTAAATTTATATCATGAATAAGTTAGGGTTCGAAAACATGGAGGCAAAGGAACAACTTTGGGTCAATTCAGAAAACTTAGGTTTAGATTTCCAATGCACTTTTTAATTTTTTTAATGCAAAAATAAATGCCAATGCAAAATGAATGTGAATCAAGTTAATAAAAAATAGAAAATTTAGACAAATGAATTTTAATGGGAAATAAATCTAATTTGGCTAAATTATATTTTTCCTAGACACTTAATCTAGTGATGAATACAAAACACATTTTAAGAATTTTATCGGTTAAAATGTAACAATGAAAATGCATACTTTTCATGGGTTTTTACATAATTCTTAACACAAACAGAATGCAAAAATTATGAATAAATTACTGAAAAATTAAACATGATGAAACAAGGCTAAGTGATTTTTTAGAATTTTCTAATAATATATAAATTTTTTATGGATTTTTTAATGAAAATAAAATGATAGTTAGTAATTAATTCCTAGTAAATCCAAGATACCAATTCGTCCAGAGAGAGAATTATCTCAAAACAACACTTTAACAATCAATTCAAGACAGTTGAAATTTTGTAAAAATAATGTGTATGGATTTAATTAGAAATCGTTTACGAAAATCAATCTATAATTTATTTTGGACACTAGACAACTCCAATTAAGATGAAATTTGGAAATTAATTAAAACACATTTCAATGCATCATTTACTTAATTTTGGGAAATTTTTAGAGTATATGTGAGTTAAATATGAATTTAGGAGCTCAAATTGGGTAAAATATAAATGTTTTCACTTAAATAATTTTAATTAATTACTCAAATATCACAAAAATACAAATAAATAGTCAAATGATAGCCAATTAGTTGTTCAACATCATGAAATATTTCATCGAAATAAATATTGTGAAATTGATTTCCAAATTAATATGCAAATATAGGAGTGTTTGTGCAAAACAGAATTAAACTTGAACAGAACAAAACAAGCATGGGGACTTCTTGTAATTAGAGAAACTTAATAAGAAGAGATGCAATTTTTACAAAAATAAAAAAATGCAGAACGGGAACCACCTTCGTTCTCACTAGGGACGATAGGGGAGATGGTGGGACGGCTTCGCGATGAGGATAGTTGAACGGGCGCACGGAGGCCAGGGGCGGGCGGTCGAGGGAGGCACAACATGAGGCTGCACGTGGGCGCGGACGGTGATGACTGGCGGCTGCGCAATGGTGCGCTGGCGTGGAGGGTGCGGTGGCGGTCGCATGCTGCGGAGGCATAGAGGAGCAAGGCAGGTTTCAGGCGTGGTAGGTTCGTGGACAACCGACACGACCCTCATGGAGGCCCGCGGCGGAGTGGCACGACTGTGGTATCGAAGGGGCTGCGGGCGGCCGTGCCTAATCTACAGGAGTAGGTGGAGGTGTCTCAGCCTGGAGGCGGTGGCGCGAAGGAGGCGATTGCAAAGGTGGTTGGAGGGCCATGCGACAAGTAATTGTTGAAGGAGAGCAGCGGTGGCGGTAGCCGCCGACGATGGCAATGGCCATTTCTTTTTTATTTTTTTTATTTTTTGATTATTTTTGTTGTGATGTTTTTTTGAATATTTTTTTATTTTTTTAATTTTCTTAAACATAGAATAATTATGTATATAAAAGGGGGGAAGGCGATAGAGGAGAATGATGAAGAAAATGAAGATGATGGTGTTCGTATGATGTGAAAATGGTATGGTGGAGGTGATTATGTGATGGTGAAATAACAAGCAAATAAAATGTAAATAAAATAAAATAAGAAGATAGATGAAAGATACTTACCTGAAGTTTGTCAGATTTATGGAGTAGCTACATTGGACTCCTGTCGTGGCCTCCATCTAATTGGCAAAATGAGGAGAAGCTATGTGAGCTCTTTGGGAAACTCGTGACGTGGCAAAGATGGTCGCCACAGATCTCGCCTAAAAGGATGTCATCGCTTGAGGAGGATACTTAGCTACCGTCACTGACAAAATACTCCTATCTCTCTACCTTTTCTATTAGAATGATGGATGGGTAAAAGTGAGGACAAAGATATGAATCAAAAGAGAAAAAAATAGGAGCTAGAAAAATGATGGAATGGTGGAGTTGAATGGGAATTACACAAAGAGGATGGAATAAGTATGCAATTTTTACAAATAAAAAAAATCAAAATGAATTGCACCTTCTTCTTCCTCTGGTTAGGCAGGCGGAACCCAAAAGGGGGAGAGGGCGGCGCCGCCCGCGTGGTGTGCGAAGACGGTGAGGAGGGCCGCGAAGGTACGCGACGGGCATCAGGTACGCGAAGAGGGACGCAGTTGTCGGCGGCGGCGCCGCCTTGGTTGGCGGCAGTAGCTGAGAATCGTGGGTGCTCCCTTACGGCTAGATGTGACCGCGAAGCAGGCGGAGGGGCTGAGCTGGTGCGGCGCATGAGGCGGTGGAGGGCGGCGCGGCCACGCTGGAGGAGCTGCCGCCCGCGGTGGGGGATAAGGTCGGCGGTGCCGCTAGGCGTGGAGGAGAAAGGGAGGGGGGCGGGGGTGCCCGCTGCTTCCCTTCCGTTCCCTTTTTTTATTTTTTTGCTGTTTTGAATTTTTCGTTTTAGATTTTAATTTTTTTTAATTTTCTTTAAAGATGGAATGTAAATGACGTGAAGGAAAAAAAATATGATGATGGAGGTGGAGATATTTATGTAGAACAAATGGAGGGTGAATGGTGATGATGTGATGTAATTAAAAAATTGCACAAATAACAAGATGATAAAACGAGAAGAAAATTTATCTACGATGGAGATGATCGCCTATGATGTGCTCACGGGAAGCACAGTCCTCGCTCGAATCATCGGCGAGCGATGAACTCGAGCAGCACGCGGATGCGGCTGCGATGTTGGCCAAAAAACCAACGTATCTCTCCGGAGAGAGGGCTATCGTAGCTCGACCGCGGTTGCATCGCTGTCACTGATTCAACTCTGGGAACTAGGCTCTACTCACATAAAGATAGATCAAGTGCAAATTGAGGAGGATGAGATGTATATAAGGGGGATGAAATGAGAGGTTATTAAAGTGATGGTAGGTTATATTATTAATGGAGTTGAATGGGAGGTTTAAAAAATGGCGGGGTTGAATGGAGGTTGGTGGTAGAATGGAGTTGAATGGTGGTTATTGTAGAGAATGTAAAACAAATAATAAAATAAATAATGATATAAAGTAGGCTACTTTAAATACAACAAAAATAAAGAAGGAAAAATAGTGATGAATTTACAAATGAATACATACAACTAGTACATTTTTTGTTTGCTTTTCTAATATTTATTTTTTGTCTTTTTAATAAGAGATATTTACAACGAAAAAATACAGTAAAAATACTATAATTAAAATACAATAAAACTATAATTTTTTTATTTTTAGTAATTAAGAAAGATAAAATAAAAAATGAAGAAATAATGAATATATACATAATATACAATGTACATCTAGGTCCCAAAACCTAACTTCTGCAAATGAGCTCCGATTTTAATGAAACTATTTCCGTTGGATAGATAATTTTCTAACTTGAATCTTAAAAGTGAGTTTGGTGAATTTGGAATTCATACGGAGTGGGAATTTGTCTTGGAAGTTGGTCTTTACGGCTTTTTCTTTTTGGGATCTAGGAGCATTTATTTGAGTTAAAATTTGTTTTGTATTTTGTATTTTTATATACATTGTTATAAAAAAACTTGGAGAAAGAATTAGCTAAAAAGAAGTTGAAATTAAATTATAAATAATACATAAATTTTTGAGCTATTTGCATGTGAGAAATTCCTTTGATTTTGTGGATTTTTATTGTTAATTTATTTTGTACAATCTAAAATACAATAATTAGTGTGTTTTATTTACAAGAGTCATTTTATTAATTTATTGATTTTATGGACATTTTTCTATGATTTTACTCGAGGATTTTGCTAAGATCAAGATATTGAGATGATGAATCGTGGATTCATCAAAGGTTGAAAAAATGGTGGAGTTGAATGGAGGTTATTAAAAAAATGGCTGAGGAGATGGAGTGGAATGGGAGGTTATTATAGAGAATGAAAATTAAATAAAATAAAGTAGGCTACTAAAATACAATAAAATAAAGAGAAGAAAATAGTGGAGAACAAAACTAAGTCCATAAATAAAACAAGTAATACGTACATGTTTTTTACTTTTCTAATTATATTTTTGTATTTTAATAAAAGATATTTACATGGTAAAAACAAAATAAAATACTATAAATAAAATACAACACAATAATTATTTTTTGGATTTTTAGTGGTTAAGAAAAATAAAATAAAAAAGAAGAAAGAATGAATATTTACTTAATATACAATGTACACCTTGGTCCCTAAACCCATATTACAAACGAGCTCTGATTTTAATGAAACCACCACTTTCATTGGATAGGAATTTTCTAACTTAAATTTAAAAATGAGTTTGGTGAATTTGGAGTTCAAACGGAGCAGGAATTTGGCCGGGAAGTTGGACTTTACGATTTTTTCTCTTTGAGATCTAGGAGTATTTATTTAAGGTAAAATTTATTTTATATTTTTGTATATATATATTTATAAACAAGTCAGATAAAGAATTAACCAAAAGGATTTGAAAAGAAATTATTAAAAATACATGAAGTTTTGGGGTATTTGTAGGTGAAAAGCTCCTTTATTTGACGACTTTTTATTATTTATTTATTTTGTACAATATAATATGTAATAATTAGTTTGTTTTATTTATAAGGGTCATTTTGTTAATTTATTGATTTTATGAATATTTATTTGAGATTTTTCTCAGGGATTTTGCTAAGATCAATATATTAAGATGATACTTCGTGGATTCATCACCCCACCTCTATTTTTCTATAAATTTTTTATTTTTTAAATATCACCATGTATATTCATCTATATATCCCTTCAATATAACATTTGAATTTCGTCAGAAACAGAGGCTCCTATGCCCTCCATCTAGAACATGTAATTTTAAAGGTCTAAACATTATTGTAATCGACCAGTTCTAGATGTAGGGTATAAGAGTCTCTGTTTCTGACGAAATTCGAATGACATACATGAGGGAAATATAGATGAATATACATGATGATATTTTTGAAACCAATTAAAAAAATCGAAAATGGGGTGGGGGCAGCACCATTGAACCGACCCACCCACCCATACCCACATCCCCCCCCCCACACACATGGCCGACCACCTGCCCATGCACGCACGCACACACGCACACACATACACACACACGTGCGCACACACACACACACACATATAAGAAAAGGGATCCAACTCCATGTAGTAGGTAACTTACCTACTCCACTTTCATTTTTTCTCTTTTTTTATTTTTTGAAACATTTTTCCATCGATTTTCATAACTATATCCCTCTAATATGTCATTCAAATTTTGTCACGAACATAGACTTCTATTCCCACCATCCAGAACAGGTAAATTACAACAAATCTAATACCATTAGAATTACCTGTTCCGGATAAAGGGCATATGAGTCTCTGTTTCTGGCAAAATTTGAATGAAATATTAGAGGCATATAGTTATGAAAATCTTTGGAAGCATTTTTAAAAAAAGTAGAAAAAATGAAGTAGGTAACTTACCTACTCCATGGAGTAGGATCGAAGTGCAGTAGAAAGATGGAGAACAGAGGCTCATTGGAGCTACTCTGTTCGGCGATAAAAAGGTGGATTTAATGGACGAGATGAAGGATATGGAATTATCCTCAAGCGCATCACGGAAGAATGATCGTCGTATCGGATACGAAGAAGAACAACTAGTCACACTAGTTGTTCGGTGCAGCGGTTAAAAAATTTTATTTGATGAAACCACATGATCCGAGAACCATTCTTAGATCGTTTCATCTATAACCACAACAAGTATAATGCAATACCTCTTGAGGCGTGTGATGAATCTGTGATTCATCACTTCAAAAGTCAAAAATAGAGCCTTGTTCCCGAGTAAATAGAGGCATATTTCCCTTTATAATGCATAAATAGCATTCATGCATACATACATAATACATACATTTTAGCAGTCCATTTGCATTTAAATAAGAAGCCAAAAATCCCTTGTGAAATATCCACTTACTAAATTAAACTCTTTCTTATAATATGTATTCCTCAGTTAATAATATAGGGAAGAAAACCAAAAATCCCCCTTGTGAATTAGTCAATAAAGCCCTAGAACCCTTGGACAATAAAATACACATAGATCCCTCACACAAACTCCAAAATAGGTCTACTCACTCTTAGATATTACACATTAAAAGACCTTTAAAATAAGACTAATTTCATCCAATTTGGATCTCGTATGAGAAAGTTGGGTTTTTTGGGCCACTTTGTACACTACATATGTATAAATTGTATCTTTGTACTTTTTGTATCATACTTGACCTCATCTCCGTCTTTGGTCAACATGAAACTTGTAGATCTCATCAAGATCTACAACTTTCATGTTTTGAGTTTTTCCAAATTCGGTCCCCTTCTCTTTCTACACTCAATTCTCTTTTCAACCAATCACAGCAGGCCACGTGGTGCCCTCTGATTGCGCCACGTAGCCCGCTGCCCTTTGCCTCATCCGCCCGCAGCCGTTGGATTACCCACTAAGATCCAACGGCTTAGCTGCCTCCACGCACGCCTCGATTTGCAACCATCTGATCATCTTAAGAACCCCATTTGCACCATTCGTTCTCGCCTTATTCCCATTGCTCCACGTGGCGCAGTGTAGTCCGCTCGATCATGCCATCGATCCTTTGATCTGAGCCGTTTAATCCACTCCCTATTCTTAACCGCACGATCAGCCTTCATCTCTCATCCTAACCGCCCGTTAGCACCCTAGCCAGGAGATTGACACGTGCCGCGTTGTGCGCCCTTCGATCGCGCTTCAGAGCTTCCATCTTGGTCGCTGCTTCCGCCTCTTTTCTTGGCCGCTCGATCATCTTACGTTTAATCCAGACCGGCCATTAGCGCGCGCGCTTCAGCCCGACACGTGGCTAATCTACAGCCTTCGATCATGCCCTGATCTTCTAATCTCAACCGCTCCAGCCCTCTTCGATCACCACCGTTGGATCACAAGATCCAATGGTGGAGACTTTTTCTCCTACCTCCGATCGCTCTCTCTCCCACGATCTCGACCTTGCGGAACAGCATCTACCACCGCAGACGATCGCCACCACCACCACGATGACCCCCACTCATCGCTGATCTTCGACAACCACTCCATCACCCTCGACGACCTCCAGCTCTCTCCCACGAACTCCATAAACTTCGCGCCACCTCCACTCCAGCTGAGACCTTCCTCCTTTAAATATCCCCTCTCCGGCCATCGTTACACCCATCCGCCACTCCAGAGAGCTTCCCTGAGCTCAGAGCGTTCTGTTGGTGACAACAATTGAGTGCCTCTTCGAGCGACGACCGGTTTCTTCTCCGGCGAGATCCACGGCGAGCTCCGTCGTGTCGCAGCCCTCCTCAGCGAAGCTGCTTGAGCTCGGGACCCTATCGATCCCTAGAGCGACGACCCTAGAACTCGAGACCGAGCTCCAATCCCCAGGTAACCTCCTCCATCCTTCTCCGATCTTCTTTTCAATTCTTCTTCGATTTTCTAGCTTTTTATTCTCCGCCTCCGGTCATCTCCTCGCCTCATTCCATTCCGCCCGAGCTTCGCGTCGAAGCTCCCATCTTCGCGGTAGCCTGCACGACCTCCGACGACGCATATCACCGTACTTCGATCTCCAGCTCCGCCACTTGGCCGGAGCTCCTTCGCCGGACCACTGCAGCACCCCTTAGGCCTCTCCGATCGCCTTCACTTCTCCATGAGTGCACGCACGAGCTTCGGCTCTGTATTTAGTACTTGCAGGTACCTCTCTGCTCATTGGTCGGAGCTTCGCCGGAGTCGTCTTCGACCTTCATCGCCAACAACTTCCGACAGCCCTCAGCCGCTCCTGAGACCATCAGCATCTTCGCCGCCACACCACGAGTCTTCTGAGATCGCTCCAACAAGTCGGAGAGCTTCATCGGCATGAGGAAGGACGGGCGGAGCAAAGGCTCCTTCGCCGGGAGCCCCGCCATCTCCTCCGCAGGCGGCGGAGGATCATCGGAGGAGACGTACAGCTGCCGTTCGATCACGTCGATCGAATGGTCCTCAGCGAGCCACGTAGCCTTACCGCCGAGCTTTACACGAGTCGTTGGATCCGCATAGATCTAACGGTCTGAGGTCACGCCACACGTCCACTTCACCATCCATCGGATCGAGCTCGATCCGAGGGTCCACACAGCGTGCCACGCAGCCTCGGTCCGAGCCTCTTCACCGAGCCTAGGCTCGGATCGCCTGAACCTCACTCCAGACCTCCAGAAGCCTCCGAGCCTAGCCCCGAGCCTCCGCAGTTATCCGACCCTAGGCCGACCACGTGAGGAGCACGTGTGGCCTAGGATATTTACACTGAGGCCCCTGGAACTTTCAAACTTTGCAAAAAGGTCCCTGTGAAGCAGACCCCACATGAGGAGCACGTGCCTTGTGGAGAAATTGCACTCGAGTCCCCATCATAATAGGTAATTGCACTTACGTCCCTGTCAGCATATTTACTTTATGTATTTTTATTTTCCTGTATTGCATTTACACCCCTGTGTTTGCACGCATCCCTAGATTGCATCTTACATCATTTTTCAATTTTAAAAATTGCATTTTGATGAGAAACTTGTCCTCTGTCTATTGGGCCACGTGTCATGTTTTTGTAATTTCAGTGGAATTTTAAATGAATTAATTGGTTGCTTTGTGGAATATTTTGCCCAGTGACACCTTTTAATTTTTAGTTAATTCTCTGTGATTCCAAAAATTCTCAAAAATTCACAGTAGCTTAAGGACAATACTCTTAACATGCCATAAAAATTTCATGTCATTTGCATACATATCGAGGCCTAAATAAATTGTTGAGTGATTTTCTCATTTTAATTTTAGTAAATTCATTTCACATTGAAATTAAGATCTATCAATTTTCCTGGATTCCTTATCATTAGTGCCTATCTAGGATAATTTTATCTCTTGAAGAAATTGTGATTTGTTATTTATTAAAAATTAAATAGTGAAAATCACCCTGTCTGCATATTTAATTCACAGTAAATTCATTTAGTGTCTAAAAATTACAAAAAAATGAGGGTAGCTTAATTTCATCCCATTTCATAATCTGGCCAAGTTTCATAATTTTTGAATTAATTTAACCATCTTTCTGAATTAACATTTAATTTGGTCTGATTTTGCATGTGTACTGCATAAAAAACCGAAAAAAACCAAAAAAAATATTCCCTTCGAAAATGCAACACTTGATATTTGCTCAAAATTCACCTAAGGAGACAGATGCCTCCCTGAGTTCGACCTTGGACTTCCACCAAGTAAAAAATCTGCCGCTTGAAATTAACTTGACATCAATTCATAGTGGTTTTTGACTAACCTCTCGTATCCGACTGCAATGAACGATTAACATTAATTTGGACATTAATTTGCTCGAATTAACATAGGGTGCGGGGCGGCTATCAAAATGGCGCCGTTGCCGGGGAGGCACGGCTTAGGTTAACTTTTGGTGAACTTTTGAGTGTTTGATTTTCTTCTTTCCCCCGGGTAGTCTGACCCCCGGTTTTTCTTGTGAATATTTCTCCGTTCTTTAAAGTTTTGCATTGTTTTCGAGTCGTTCTCTCTCTGACATCGAAATTATTTTTGTGCGAGGAACGCGAGGAGTCGAAGACGCTTCGAGGAATCGACATTATTCTTTGAGTGAATTGAGAGAACTTGTAAATTTCAATCATTTTCCACATTTTCACATCATTTCCAGCGGTTCCCGTTGGGTTCTCGTGTGTGTAAAAATAGTGGAACTGTATCCCTGTGTGCTGTGTGGGTGAATGTAACTTAGCTTGCACTAGCGGCTCCCCGAGCCAATCTAGGAATTGCTTGTGCTCGTAATCATTAGGACCACACAAATCACTTAAAAAGACGCACTTAGATCGCAGTACTTAGCCAAATTAAACTGTTCTTCACGCTAATAGAACTGCCTGTCTAGGAGCGGCTTTCATCGCCTGCATTTGCATTTAGATAAAATTTTCAATTCTGTTCTGCATCCTGCATAAAAAGCGAAGGGATCACTGTAAGTCTCCTGAACTCAGCATAGCATCATTGTTTTATCTTGCATCGACTTTTTCTCAATTTCTCCCTCTGATTTTCACATTTAATTAAACGGAAATTAGGACTGTCCGATAGGCGTGCTGTGTGGTTGACTTAATCAGTGATAACTTAACTTAAAATCAGGACTGCTAAACAGTATTGACCAAAAAAGAGAATAAAATTTGAAAATTGTTTGCGGGAGATTAATCCCCGACCCTGTTTTCAGGCTGAGTGAGGGTACTTGAGTGTGTGTGAACACCTTAAGGCAGAGCCCAAATCCCCGTCTTCCCATATCACGAGCCAACTGATCCTAGCAAATATCACGAGTGGGATACTTTTAAGCTCATTGACAAGTACCAAGTAGCCTCCGCCTTCGCGGGTAGATAGGGGCGAACCAGCGGTACTCTGCGACAAGGCCTAGCTTTGTCAGCCTCCGCCTGCTTGCAGGTAGATAGGGGCACGTCTTTGAGTCCCCAACTCCGGATAGGAGCGAAGAAAGGGAGGATCGGCGGTATCTTAGGCGACAGGATAGACAGGGAAGATGCATCCGGCTCTAAGCCGACTTCCCTATTGGCCGCGTAATCCTTGTTATCTTGTTTGAACAATCACACTTAAAAATTACAAGATTAATCGGACTCGATTTCGAGTCCTTCACTGTGTTGAGTGTGAACCCAGGGTTTTGGATTGATTTTGCTTGCTTCAGGTAGGAGTAAAATCCTATCTTCTTCTCGCCATATCAAGATGAGTAACTGGGGAGATCTCGACGCGTTATTCACCGATCTCTCTATGAGTCCCCCAAGTGACTCATCTTCATCGGCCCAAGCGCACCTTGGACCACCCAGGACTCATGACCCTCTTGAGTCTTGGTTCCCTCATACTCAGGGTGGTTACTCTCAAACCGACCCTTTCATCTCCTCCGAGATTATCGAGGAAGATCGTCGCCTCGGTAATCCCTTCCTTGATTTGTCCTCTGACACCGATCTTATTTACCCCCCAGGACTAGAGGACGAGATGCCGCCAAAAGTACCACCGGATGAGGAACAAATACGACAGATTCTTGCTCGCCTCGCCGAAGCCGAACAGAAGAATGCAGATCTCACGGCACGGATGGGACAGATTATAGTAGCAGGAGGAATCGACCGACCAATGGTCGATACCTATAACCCGGTGGAGAACGAGATTCAGAACTGGTTGGCACCCGCAGTTCCCGCCCAGGCATTTGAGCTAAAGCCCCACTTTCTTAGTCTGCTTCCGAAGTTCAACGGAAACCTAAATGAAGAACCATACACTTTCCTCCGTGACTTCGAGCTGGTGTGCAACAATCTTAGCCATCCCAATGTTGGCCAAGATTATATTCGACTGAAGGCCACCCCTTTTGCCTTAGGAGATAAGGCTGCTCATTGGCTGAAGAACTTAGGGGTGGTATGCACTACCTGGATGTAGTTCAAGGACCTGTTCTTGAAAAAGTTCTACCCTCTCAGTAGGACAAACCAGATGAGAACGAAGATCGCCAGCTTCGCCCAAGGACCCAGTGAACCTTTCCATGACGCTTGGGATAGGTTCAATGATTTAGTACAGAAATGCCCCTGCCACGGCATTTCAAAGGCGATCTTAGTCTAGACCTTGTTCTATGGTCTAACCCCAGAGATGTAGGGGTTAGTCAGTGCCGCCTGTGGAGGAAGCTATCTGAACAAAAACGAGCACGCCGTATGGAAGATCCTGGAACAGATGGCGGAAACAGGCAGGTCGCAGGCCACCAGGGCCTATCAGTTGTCTCCCTCAATCCTATCCAATGAGACAACCCGAAGGACTGTAGCGGATCTGACTGAGGACCTCATCCCCAGCATGGGGATGATTGCCGACAAGCTTACCATGGCCGAGCAGATCCACAAGAGAGTCGCGGAAATGTAGTCTCTTTCGCGCCTACCGAAGCAAGTGGAGGAACTTTCTGAGAAGGTAGCTAAGATAAAGCTACCTACCCCTTCTGTACCACCTGTACTTGTACATCGAGTCCATCTTGTACAGGACCAGGCACCGGGGTCTCAGAGTAGCTGGGATCAGACTTACACCCAGCAGAACCAGCATGCACCTCCACAAGTGGAGACGAGATATGAGGAGCCTCCACAAGTGTACGAGATCAACGGACTTTGGTATAGCCGTGACCCGATTGTTAGGCAGGCCGAAATGGGGAAGGATCAGCCACACCGCGCATCCCCAGCCTACCAAGAAACCATGCCCGTTCCTACACTGCGCTTTCAGTCCAGGCCAGAACAAGGGTACCAGCAGCAGCAGTGCACGTATCAGCAGGGCCCAACACCGTCCCACCAGCAGCAGCAGTATCTGCATGGCCAGCAGGGCCACTACCGAACCTCATCCGCACAGCAGCTAGCCCAACCCACCGAATTGGAGTCTCTCACCTTGGCGATCCAGACCCTATCTGATAGGGTCCAACAGATGCAGAATGACTATCTGGATGTGAGAACCGACATCAATCGGGTCTCTCGTACCCAGGACCAACAGATGGCGCCAAAGACCCCAATTACCGCACAGGTTCAGGCCAACCCGAACAGCTTACACCATGGCCAGAACCGACCTCGAGATCAGGTATATTATTCAGATAATTATTTATCTGAACATGAGATCCTTTCGTACGATAATGTAAATCACATGTCCCTCAGGAGCGGAAGGACCGTGACCATACCTGATCGGGCACGGGCACAGAAGGAAGGAGCCTCCGAGACTCTACCTGAGGAGAACTCGGAGGAAGAAAAGGAGGAGCACCACCACCATCGCCGGCAGAAGAAGAGGACATCTGAGTCCTCAAAGCAACATTCTCGCATCCGCATGGAGTCCGACGAAACCGATGAAGAGCCCGCACCTCCATCTGAGGAGGATCGTCCAACAGTCGCGGAAGAAGCAGCACCGGTTTCGCCTCAGCATTTTCATCAGAGTCAGAGTCCTAGTTTGTTTCAGAGTCAGAGTCCGAGTTTGTTTCAGAGTCAGAGTCATGCAAATAACTCAGTTCCCGATCTTAATGAGAATCTTTCAGTTTCCGAACATGAGTTGGAGTCAATAATCCCTTTCCCCCGAGCTCTTAAGGGTAGAAAGAAGAAAACCAAAAAATTCCAAAAAGATGACCCTGAAATGGCAGAGTTCTGCAATAAACACATCAAGGTCACAATCCCCTTTGACAAGTTCGTGGAAATGACCCCTGCATTCCAAAAATACCTTAAGGTGAGATGCACACCTACTAGGGTTAGCAGGAAAACCAAAAGCCGTGTTGAGAAGCATGTTTTGTCAGTAGCCACGACTTGTGCAATAAAGAACTCGTTTCCTAGGAAACGAAGAGACATGGGAGCACATTATGTAGTGAGTCATGTTGATGACATCGCATTTGCACGCACTCTCCTGGACAATGGTTCCTCAATCAATCTGATGCCTACAGCCCTCTATGAGCGGCTTAATCTCGGACCTCTTAGGAAATCTAGAGCTCTCCTACAGTTTGTTGACAAATCAACTAAGAGGTCCCAAGGAGAGTTAAGGAACATTGTGATCAAGGTCGAGGGGCAAGAATACATGGTGGACTTCACTGTCCTGGATATGGAGACCCCTCGTAATTGGAGAGATTCCCAGATCATTTTAGGTAGGCCCTTCCTCAGAACAGCAGGGGCCTTATTTGACTATAAGATCGGGAAAAATTAGTTCCAAACTCCAGGCGGAGATGAGGAACTTGAAATGAAGAAGACAAGATGGCAGAGACCGGATTCAGAATCCAGCACCGAGTACTCTTCTACCGGAACAGACTGCGAGTATGTAGACTTAGTTGGGCCATGGAGACAGAACCCAGCCAGCACCGATATGTCCATCTCCTCCGAAGATGATCCAGTGCATAAGTCAGTCTGCGAGATCCTCAGGAACGAGTACAGCTCTGAGCCTGCATCGCCCTACATCTTCGATGACATAGAGGCCCAGTTGGGCCTGTCAGTCCTTACATCTCTAGGACAATCGGAAGATGAGGATGACGAGTCGGACGAGGTGCTTGCTGATTGTATGGAGATCTTTGACGATCCGACTCCAGAGCCGAACTTGGTGGCAGCTATCATAAAGAACGATCCAGCCACTTCCAACACCGAGCCAGATCAGATTGAGCCAGATTTCTTAGACGATCACATTATTCCTGAGCTCAAACCCTTACCCACAACCTTAAAATACGCCTTCCTTGCGGGTCAGGACAAGAAATTTCCGGTCATCATCAGTTCGCGATTGACCGAGGAGCAAGAATCTCGCTTGCTAGAGATCTTAGAGAAAAACTGCAAGGGGATAGGCTGGAGCATTTCCGATCTCCACGGGATAAATCCCGCTCTGTGTTCGCACCATATTTACTTGGAGAATGAAGCCAAACCCTCTCGTGAATTCCAACGTCGATTGAATCCAAATTTACGATAGGTCATGAAGAAGGAGATAGAAAAATGGTGCGACGCGGGTTTCATTTACCCAATCTCCGACTCTAAGTGGGTGGCCCCAATTCATGTTGTCCCGAAAAAGTCGGGAATTCAGACGACCACCAATGAGGACGGAGAGGAGAATCGTGACGCGAGTACCCACGTCGTGGCACGTCTGTGTGGATTGCAGACGCTTGAATGCCGCGACAAAGAAGGATCATTTCCCCTTACCATTCATTGATCAGATCTTAGAGCGACTAGCGGGGAAAGAGTTCTTCTGCTTCTTAGATGGGTTCTCGGGCTACAATCAAGTAGCCATAGCTCCAGAGGACCAGGAAAAGACCACATTCACATGCCCCTTTGGTACCTATGCTTTCAGGCGCATGCCTTTTGGGCTATGCAATGCTCCAGGTACTTTCCAAAGGTGCATGATTGTTGTATCCGTCGAAATGGTCAGCGAATTCCTGGAAGTCTTCATGGATGACTTCTCGGTCCACGGTGATTCCTTCGATTCCTGTCTTAGGAATCTGGACCGAGTCCTAAAAAGATGTTGTGAGGTTAATCTGGTGCTCTCCTGGGAGAAAAGTCACTTCATGGTGACGGAGGGCATAGTGTTGGGCATGTCATCTCCAAGAGAGGAATGGAGGTTGACCCTGCCAAGGTGGATGTGATCAGACGACCCCAGCCACCAACCAACGTGAAGCAGTTGCGGTCGTTCCTCGGACATGTTGGATTTTATCGGAGATTCATTAAGGATTTTTCTAAGATTGTCCGACCGCTAACTGAGCTTTTAGGCAAAGACATGGAGTTTATTGTTGATCACAAATGTCTTGAGGCCTTCAAGCTTTTACAAGGAATGATTATGGACGCTCCCATACTACAAGCCCCAGATTGGTCTCTACCTTTTGAGATCATGACGGACGCCTCAGACTATGCTGTTGGGGCTGTGTTGGGACAAAGAAGAGATGGCATTCCGTTTGCAATTCACTACGCAAGCAAAGTGCTTGATACCGCTCAGCGTAACTATACAGTTACGGGAAAAGGAAATGCTTGCGGTAGTGTTTGCTTTGGACAAATTCAGATCTCACCTCATTGGATCCAAGGTAACTGTGCTCACTGACCATACGACACTACTGTAGTTGATGGAGAAGAAGGATGCGAAGGCGCGTCTTCTTCGATGGATTTTACTTATCCAGGAGTTTGACTTGGACATCCGTGATAAACTTGGAAAGAAGAACGTAGTGGCCGATCATCTTTCTCGTCTCGAAGATCATAATACTTCCAGAGGATTCACCAATTCGAGACTCCTTCCCCTGACGAGTCGATTTTTTGTTATCGATTCACTCCCATGGTACGCCAATATCGTGAATTATCTTGTCTCCAAGAAAGTTCCCGAAGATTGGCCCAAGAGCCAAATCGACCGACTGAAGTCGGACGCTAGACACTACCATTGGGAGGATCCGATCCTTTTCTTCGAAGGACTGGATTGTGTCTGGAGACGATGTATTCCTCAGGAGGAATACCAGAGTGTCCTTTCTTTATGCCACAGCTTGGAGGCAGGAGGACACCACTCCGGGAAGAGGACGGCATGGAAGGTACTTCAATGTGGCTTCTACTGGCCGACTCTGTTTTGCGATGCCACCACCTTCCCAAAGTCATGCCCAGTTTGCCAGAGAATGGGAGGAACCGTTGGTTCGAAGGATGAGATGCCAATGCAGTCGGTCATCATTTGTGATGTCTTTGACGCCTGGGGCATCGATTTCATGGGCCCATTCCCTGTAAGCCACGGGTTCGAATATATCCTTCTTGCGGTAGACTATCTGTCCAGATGGGTGGAGGCTATCCCGACCCGAGCCGCAGACAACAGGACTGTCTGTAAATTCATCAGAGATCACATCATCTCTAGGTTCGGAATCCCCAAAATGATGATATCAGACGGGGGTAGCCACTTTGTGAATCGGGAGGTGAAGAAACTCCTGAAGGACTACGGCATTGAACACCGTGTCGCGAGTCCTTACCACCCACAAACCAATGGTATGGCTGAGGTGTCAAATAGGGAGGTGAAAACCATATTGCAAAAGCTTGTCCGCCCGGACAGGAAGGACTGGTCTCAGATCTTGGATCAAGTCCTCTGGGCGTATAAGACGGCTTACAAGACACCGTTAGGCACCTCCCCATTTCGAATGATATTCGGAAAGCCGTGCCATTTGCCCGCAGAGTTAGTGCACAGATCAGAATGGGCAATCAAGAAGGTCAACTGGAACACACACCTGGGACAGAAGCAGAGAAACATGGATCTGAATGAGCTTGTAGAAGTCAGAAACCGCGCATACGACAACAGTTTGGTGTACAAGGACAAGGTGAAGCGTTGGCATGATAGATATATCAGACGAAAGACCTTTGTTCCTGGACAGAAGGTATGGTTGTTCAATGCTAGGCTGAAGATTTTTCAAGGCAAGTTGAAGTCTAAGTGGACGGGCCCATTTGTTGTCCGTACGGTGCATGATAGTGGATGTGTCGAGATCTCAGATCTCGTAGATGACGCACCGACATTCCTTGTGAATGGACAGCTGTTGAAGCACTTTGTCGAATCCAATGAGCAGTTAGTCCATGTTGAGGAGATTGTATTTATGCACGAGACAGATTCAGCAGATACACCTCGAGCCGCGTATGAGGCCTTGCCGCAGTGAGCTCCAGCCATCCGCAGCATCTCGAAAGATTCAAACCAACTCATTTGTATATACCATCTTTTACATCCTATCCTCTCTCCCTCGCGATTCTAGTAACCCATCCCCGCCTCATTAGATTACTATCTTGGACTATACTTAGGATAACCAGATCCTAAGTATAGGGGGGAGGGGACACCGGAGTCAGTTCACTGTGCATTCTCTAGACCACATTAGTCCTCATACTCACTTCTGTCCTATACTTAGGCTGACCTGAGCCTAAGTATAGGGGGGACTGATGCCCGCATTGTATACTCATCCATTTCTCCTCTTGCCCTCGTCCGCCCCATTTTTGATCTTCTTCTACACTTAGGCTGCCAAAGCCTAAGTATAGGGGGGCGGTGCGACTTCTATATGATTTTTTGTAATTTTAGCTTTTCTACGCTTAGCCCGAGCTATGTCTTTTTAGTCGCTTTTCGTGCTCTGAGGACATAGCACACGCTAAGTATAGGGGGCGTGTATATATTACATATATACTTGACCCATAGCTCGTACTTTCGCGTATATTCACGTATTTTTTTAAGTACGGGGTGGGTAAAAATTGAAAAAAAAAATTGCATAAAATGAAAATGTCAAGAATAAAGGCTTCTTATTTACTCTTGCATACCATCTCTGCATCTAAAAAGAAAAAAAAAGAGTCTTGCATTTTCATAGCATGACATCTCATCTGCATACTTTGCATATGCAAAGTGAAAAGCTAGTGGGTTCTGAACCAAGTTATGAGCAGATACTGAGGATGGAATTGATAATCCACCTAATTTCAGAGGAACCTTATAGGAACTGAAGTTAAGATTTTTCAGGTCAGGTGACTTAATTCTTTGAGACTGCAAGTCTATGTTCATATGTCATCTTGATGAGCCTGAGTAGAGCACTTAACAACACACGCATGACTCTTAGATACAATGGCTTGACTTGCACCAGCACTTTACACATGGCTCTCCACGGATGAGGTGGTGAGGAGGCAGTTTCCTATGGCTTGGGGTAGCATATGAGGGTAGTACTTCTAGGCGGAACCTCTCTTCTTCTTCTAGTGAAGGAAGTGCGTCTCAACTTGGTCTAGTGGTGATGAAGGCTAAAGACAGAAGCCGTGGGTTGCAATAAAGCTTCAAAAGAGGGATAGTCTACTGGCTCAAGAGGAAATTTCTTGTATATATGCTGCACCATGTAGATATGTTGTACAAAGGCACTTGTGAAAAAAATGCAAAAAGAACTCCAAAGAAGTGGTGGGTCGGATTGAAAATTTAATAACCCCACCGGAGTGTATGTAGTCAAGTAAAGCAAAAGCTTATGGTCCCCATGTTACATCTCATGAAGCTTGCAGCGGGAGACTTAGCTACACTGGCTGAGCTCCCAAAAGTCTATACTTCTTCCCCCTCTTCTTGAGCCGGTTGCACTTGAACTTAGAAGGGAATACCCCGCTTCTCGAGGAAAGAGTTGCTAGACCGAGGTTAGAGTTACCAGGTTGGGGGAGGTTGTTTCTTTGTTACTTCTGAGGTGGGGAGTCATATATCACTTACACTGCATGGAAAGATTCATGGTCATTAGAGTTTGTGTATGTAGACTTGTTCTGATCTGGTGTGTTGAGGCGTCTTGAATAGAAGACTTGTGGAACTTGAAGTCTGTTAGGTCTTAAACTCAGATCCCAATAAGGTTCCGGCACATAATTAATCCAAAGGTCGAGTCAAGCTCCATTTTTAACTTTTGTTCATGACCTTGGTATGGAACCCAAAATCATTTCACTTCTGCATTTCATTTAGTTGCTCGGGGACGAGCAAGGTTTAAGTATAGGGGGTTGATGAATCTGTGATTCATCACTTCAAAAGTCAAAAATAGAGCCTTGTTCCCGAGTAAATAGAGGCATATTTCCCTTTATAATGCATAAATATCATTCATGCATACATACATAATACATACATTTTAGCAGTCCATTTGCATTTAAATAAGAAGCCAAAATCCCTTGTGAGATATCCACTTACTAAAATAACCTCTTCCTTATAATATGTATTCCACAGTTAATAATATAGGGAAGAAAACCAAAAATCCACCTTGTGAATTAGTCAATAAAGCCCTAGAACCCTTGGACAATAAAATACACATAGATCCCTCACACAATTCCAAAATAGGTCTACTCACTCTTAGAATACTACACATTAAAAGACCTTTAAAATAAGACTAATTTCATCCAATTTGGAGCTCGTATGAAAAAGTTGGGTTTTTTGGGCCACTTTGTACACTACATATGTATAAATTGTATCTTTGTACTTTTTGTATCATACTTGACCTCATCTCCATCTTTGGTCAACATGAAACTTGTAGATCTCATCAAGATCTACAACTTTCATGTTTTGAGTTTTTCCAAATTCGGTCCCCTTCTCTTTCTACACTCAATTCTCTTTTCAACCAATCACAGCAGGCCACGTGGCGCCCTCTGGTTGCGCCACGTAGCCCGCTGCCCTTTGCCTCATCCGCCTGTAGCCACAGCCGTTGGATTACCCACTTAGATCCAACAGCTTAGCTGCCTCCACGCACGCCTCGATTTGCAACCATCCGATCATCTTAAGAACCCCATCTGCACCATTCGTTCTCGCCTTATTCCCATCGCTCCACGTGGCGCAGTGTAGTCCGCTCGATCATGCCATCGATCCTTTGATCTGAGCCGTTTAATCCGCTCCCTATTCTTAACCGCACGATCAGCCTTCGTCTCTCATCCTAACCGCCCGTTAACGCCCTAGCCAGGAGATTGACACGTGTCGCGTTGTGCGCCCTTCGATCGCGCTTCAGAGCTTCCATCTTGGCCGCTGCTTCCGCCTCTTTTCTTGGCCGCTCGATCATCCCTTACGTTTAATCCAGGCCGGCCATTAGCGCGCGCGCTTCAGCCCGACACTGGCTAATCTACAGCCTTCGATCACGCCCTGATCTTCTAATCTCAACCGCTCTAGCCCGCTTCGATCACCACCGTTGGATCACAAGATCCACGGTGGAGACTTCGTCTCCTACCTCCGATCGCTCTCTCTCCCACGATCTCGACCTTGCGGAAGACGCACCCCCTTCCTATTCTTGGCAGCGCATCTACCACCGCAGACGACCGCCACCACCACCACGATGACCCCCACTCATCCCTGATCTTCGACAACCACTCCATCACCCACGACGACCTCCAGCTCTCTCCCACGAACTCCATAAACTTCGCGCCACCTCCACTCCAGCTGAGACCTTCCTCCTTTAAATATCCACTCTCCGGCCATCGTTACACCCATCCGCCACTCCAGAGAGCTTCCCTGAGCTCAGAGCGTTCTGTTGGTGACAGCAATTGAGTGCCTCTTCGAGTGACGACCGGTTTCTTCTCCGGCGAGATCCACGGCGAGCTCCGCCGTGTCGCAGCCCTCCTCAGTGAAGCTGCTTGAGCTCGGACCCTACCGATCCCTAGAGCGACGACCCTGGAACTCGAGACCGAGCTCCTATCCCCAGGTAACCCTCCATCTTCTCCGATCTTCTTTGCATTTCTTCTTCGATTTTCTAGCTTTTTATTCTCCTCCTCCGGTCATCTCCTCGCCTCCATTCCATTCCGCCGAGCTTCGCGTCGAAGCTCCCATCTTCGCGGTAGCCTACACACCTCCGACAACGCATATCACCGTAGTTCGATCTCTAGCTCCGCCACTTGGCCGGAGCTCCTTCGCCGGACCACCGCAGCACCCCTTAGGCCTCTCCGATCGCCTTCACTTCTCCACAAGTGCACGCACGAGCTTCGGCTATGTATTTAGTACTTGCAGGTACCTTCTCTGCTCATTGGTCGGAGCTTCGCCGGAGTCATCTTCGACCTTCATCGCCAGCGACTTCCGACAGACCTCAGCCGCTCCTGAGACCATCAGCTTCTTCGCCGCCACACCACAAGTCTTCTGAGATCGCTCCGACAAGTCGGAGAGCTTCATCGGCACGAGGAAGGATGGGCGAGCAAAGGCTCCTTCACCGGAGCCCCGCCATCTCCTCCGCAGGCGGCGGAGGATCATCAGAGGAGACGTACAGCTGCCGTTCGATCACGTCGATCGAACGGTCCTCAGCGAGCCACGTAGCCTCTCCGCCGAGCTCTACAGGAGTCGTTGGATCCGCATAGATCTAACGGTCTGAGGTCACGCCACGCGTCCACATCACCATCCATCGGATCGAGCTCGATCCGAGGGTCCACAGCGTGCCACGCAGCCTCGGTCCGAGCCTCTTCACCGAGCCTAGGCTCGGATCACCCGAACCCTCACTCCAGACCTCCAGAAGCCTCCGAGTCTAGCCCCGAGCCTCCGCAGCTATCCGATCCTAGGCCGACCATGTGAGGAGCACGTGTGGCCTCGGATATTTACACTGAGGCCCCTGGAACTTTCAAACTTTGCAAAAAGGTCCCTGTTGAAGCAGACCCCACGTGAGGAGCACGTGCCTTGTGGAGAAATTGCACTCGAGTCCCCATCATAATAGGTAATTGCACTTACGTCCCTGTTAGCATATTTACTTTATGTATTTTTATTTTCCTGTATTGCATTTACACCCCTGTGTTAGTTTGCACGCATCCCTAGATTGCATCTTACATCATTTTTCAATTTTAAAAATTGCATTTTGATGAGAAACTTGTCCTCTATCTATTGGGCCACGTGTCATGTTTTTGTAATTTCAGTGGAATTTTAAATGAATTAATTGGTTGCTTTGTGGAATATTTTGCCCAGTGACACCTTTTAATTTTTAGTTAATTCTCTGTGATTTCAAAATTCTCAAAAAATTCATAGTAGCTTAAGGACAGTACTCTTAACATGCCATGAAAATTTCATGTATTTGCACACATATCGAGGCCTAAATAAATTGTTGAGTGATTTTCTCATTTTAATTTTAGTAAATTCATTTCACATTGAAATTAAGATCTGTCAATTTTCCTGGATTCCTTATCATTAGTGCTATCTAGGATAATTTTATCTCTTGAAGAAATTGTGATTTGTTATTTATTAAAAATTAAATAGTGAAAATCACCCTGTCTGCATATTTAATTCACAGTAAATTCATTTAGTGTCTAAAAATTACAAAAAAATGAGGGTAGCTTAATTTCATCCCATTTCATAATCTGGCCAAGTTTCATAATTTTTGAATTAATTTAACCATCTTTCTGAATTAACATTTAGTTTGGCCTGATTTTGCATGTGTATTGCATAAAAAACCGAAAAAAACCAAACAAAATATTCCCTCCGAAAATCCAACACTTGATATTCGCTCAAAATTCACCTAAGGAGACAGATGCCTCCCTGAGTTCGACCTTGGACTTCCACCAAGTAAAAAAATCTACCGCTTGAAATTAACTTGACATTAATTCATAGTGGTTTTTGACTAGCCTCTCGTATCCGACTGCAACGAACGATTAACATAATTTGGACATTAATTTGCTCGAATTAACATAGGGTGTGGGGCGGCTACCAGCGTGGTTGATCAAGTCTCTAAAGGAAGAGACCTCCTGTCTCAAGTGCGATCGTCGGCGAGACCGCTTGCGAGCGCGGGGATGAACTGCGTTGTCCTCGCAATCCAAGAAGATGATCCAAGCATGGTTGCTCCTGATCTCGTCATACGAGATCGAATGTCTCCTTCGTGAGTGCAGCACTCCAAGAAGACGGAGAACCGAAGAACATCGAAGCGGCGGCGCGGTGGCGAAGGCGACGACGATTCTCTCCTCTAGGGTTTGGTGGTCAGCCACCAATTAGAGGGAGAGAGAGTAGACGTGTGTACCAAGAAAAAGAAAGAGAGAGAGCTCCAATATTTCATGTACCAAGAGAGCATGGTATGCCTCTCTATTTATAAGGTTTTGGGATCCACGGATCTCAATCCATGTGACATATAAAATCAATGGATGAGATTGATTTATGTCAATCCAATGGTCAAGATTGTTGTTGGTAAAACCAACAAATTTAGGTTAAAATATATTTGACAAAATCAAATATAAATTAGTCCTAAACTAAATCAATAAATAAGGAGAGAATGTGCATGGAGATTTCATCTCCATGCACCTTCCATGTGGACAACCCACACATTCCTATTAGGAATGGTGTGCCGCCCACTATTTTCCATGGAGAGAGCAATCTCATGGAAATCCATGAGATTGCATATCTCCTTGAAAATCTCCTTTATTTATTTCCAACAACTTTTGTTGGCTTTTATTCTTCAAAAATAATTCACAATTATATTTGAGAATATTGCAATCTTGTCATGGAAAAATTGTGAATCATATTCACAACCCAAAACAACATATAATTTACATTGTCAATTAATTACACAATGTGTATCCAATACACATAATAATTAATCAACACATATAAATTATAATTATCTCTCTCTAATACATTATAAATCACAGTTATAATATATTATGGATAATTGGATATTTCTATCCACATTATTCTTATCCACATTAATTAAATCACATTTAATTATATTGGATAATTTCTTCATACATCAATATGATTAAATCACATTTAATCATGATTTCTTCATTGCTTAGATCTTATGGAATTATTCTTGAACCCTTCAAGAATAATGCAATCTCTCCGCAGATACTTGGAGATAAGGACAGGGCGATTGTATTGTTCCACGTATAGTGACATGGATATTGAGATCGTATCTCAAATCCAGATCGCGGGCCTCCCAAATATGCTTGATTAAATCAAGACCGTAAATCTAATCTTCTCATTGTATCTGAATCACATTCAGATCAATGTCCAACTTTTGGACTAAGATCAGATTACTTCTCTACTGACAGGAGTCACTAAAATCCAGACCTGTTTCATCACTCCCTAGGATTGGAAGCATCATGGTTATACAATCGTTTATGATCAAATCACCCTCAGGTATTCCCAATACCTGTACATCCTGCATACTGGAAGACCCAGAATAAACCCGAAGTATTAGATCAACTTTACACTGTCTACTTCATGGTTTTATGAGTAAGTTTTTCATTCGATCATTGGGAGTCGGTCTTGATCATATACTTTCCAAAAGTATATATCAAATCTACAAATTTAGTCAAGCTTCCAAAGAGAGACGACCATGCACATGGAATTTGATTCTTCCCAATATCTCATGAGTGAGCTCATGCCTTCCGGTTCAGTAACTGAACCTGTATGATCCCTTTGAGAGATCGTATTACTCATATGCCCTTATATGCACACCAGCGCGTCGATGTATAGACCTTGGTTAGGTCATCAACCTATTGGTCTGCCAAATGTACATACTCAGACATATAGTAACACATTTGTCTCCGGTCAGAGGATGCGTGCCTATATCATGACAGCATACAATATAGGACTTTGGTTATCTCGATCTCGTTAAGTCAACTCTTTGACCTAACTAATCTGACACCTCTGAATCTCTATTCCTATGCAGAGGACCTACATCAAGAGGTTGGTCAGATATCAGCCTTCAGAGATAAGGATTGCCATCTCCTACTCATGCTGGAGATCATCTCTTAATAATCATTTGACAGTGCTTGATGAGTCCTCAATCTAACTCTTTAGATATTCATCCAAGCACCAGCCTCTATGATTCAATAGTTGAATCAACAGCTGTATGATTATTAAGATGGCCATGGTACATAACCCTAATTGTATTAAGGGACCTATTATACAAATTATTCATTCTTCATTTCAGATGAGGGAATGATATTTGCAATAACATTTATTGCATAATGGCTCGCCATGGGCTCGCATTTACAACACGAGAAGCGGTAAAGAAGATACTGAAGATGGAGGAAGATTGCTTGGGAGTCGTGGATGAAAACCACGGAGGTGATGGCCTCAATGGACGGTGGGTCTAGATGTTGGAGCTCCTTGCGGCAGAGTGGAGGCAGAGCTCACAGGACCTAATCGAGCTCTCTCTCGTGTATGCAAGATTTTATCGTGTTTCGTTTTTAGAAAGGCTATTTTAAGGCTCCTGAAAAGATCGAATTTCATTTTCATATCAAAACGTTAAGAACGTGTCAAGAACGTGAATAACAAACGAAGAACACAAGAACACGAAGAACATGAAGAACGCCAAGAACATATTTTTTCTTAAAATTTCGGCAGAGTTTCCCCTTATATTGGGACATATTTCTCAGAAAATTTTGGCAGAGTTTCCCCTTATATCGGGACATATTTCTCGAAAAATTTCGGCAGAGTTTCCCCTTTTATATCAGGACATATTTCAAAATAAAAAACGAAAAGAGTTTCCTCTATAGAATCAATCGAGAGGAAAATAACAACGAAACTGAAAGAATATACTCAAACACAAGAGATGAAGAATCAGTAGACACCACGCATCTTAGGTGAGTGAACGTGTGATGAATCACAGGGTCACTGACGTGCATAGTCGCCCGCACCTAAGTAAGGTATTACACAGATTTCTCCATCAAAATAATTATAAAAGCATAATAGAAAGAATAGAAACATAAACGATGGAGAATCGGTAGACACCACACGTCTTAGATGAGTGAACGTGTGACGAATCAGAGGATCACTGACGTGCATAGCCGCCCGCACCTAAGTAGGATGTTACACAGATTTTTCCTCGAACCACAACATGAATTTGAATCGGAAAGAAAGATGAATCAAGAACAAAACTTGGAAGAACAAGAGGATGAATAAAAGCCTAGCTTACGAAGCAAACTAAGAGAGGATCATACCTTTCTCCTCCTCGTTCTCTCGGCAGCGCTTCGCTACCGCTTCTCCCTCGCCTCCTCCCGACCTCTCGACCTTAGCCCTTGGGATGGTGGTGGTAGTGGAAGTCGTAGAGAATGAATGTGTAGGGGGGTCTATTTATAGACCCTAGAAAACCACTAACCATGGAAAACCATGGTTTAGACCTTAACTATAGTTTAGAAACCCATGATTTTGGCCCATGGTTTTAGCCAAAACTTATCCCAAACTTGGGGCTTAAGTTAGAACATTCTAGAGGATTCTAGACTCGCTAATGACGCTTAATTAACACTAATCGTGATTAACTTTCACTAATCGCGATTTAACTTTCGCGGCTTAGCTAACTATTGATTAGTGTTTGCTAATGATCATTAGCGATTTTCAATCCGTCATTAGTTTCTTTAATCATGTTTAATTAGTCTTAATGACAGTCATTATGAGTTAATGACATCTTAGCCTTCCTTCTCTTTCTTCCGAAAATCATAACAATTCGAAACGAAGTCCGATTCACACGAAATAAATTTCGTTGGTTTTCTCTTGACGAGCCAGATCTTATTATATAGGATCTGAGATATGCCAATTTCAAGGATTTACATCAGTACCGGCCACAACATCAGGTGTTGCGACATCAACACCACACTCTGGCTCAACATCTGGGAATCTTGTGGCATCAGTACCACCCTCTGCATCTGTAGAAACTACGGCCTCAATACCGTCGGTGGATCGACATCCTTGGTGGCTTCATCACCACCGTTATCATCATCGTCATTAGTGTCATCAGCATTGTTATACTCCTCGTTTGGTGCTCCAGAATCCTCGTAGTGTCGTTGCTCAGACGAGGCACCTTCGATTGGCATCCTACCGCTCCTAAGTGACACAAAATCATCATCAAATGTGTATGAAGAAATGTCACCCAATAAATCACCAGGAGTGGTGATCTCTGTGAACTATACCTGCTCCGATTTTCTCTTTAGGTTATTCGGGTCGGACTCGATCTGAGTGGGTATGTGATGAATCTCGGATTCATCACTCTAAATCTCATTTATTAAGCTCAAATACCTCAAAATGAACAACATTTCTCCATCTATTTTGCATAATTAGCATTCATGCATGTTTTCATAAGAATTGCATTTTAGTACTAATTTCTGCACAAAATAAGAAGCCAAAAATCCAAGTAAAAAATGAACTATAAATAGTCTAACTTCCCAGATTTTTAACTCATTCATGCTAACTCCGAATGACACAAAACCACCTCCACCGTGTACATATCACTAATAAGAATAAATGAAAAATATAAAAAAACTAAGCCCAAATAAGTGGACCAAAACCCAAACCCTAGTTTCAGGATTTCCGGACTAAAAACCTCATATCTTCCTCATCCAGTGTCCGATTTAATCCTACCCACTTTTGAACTAATGTACATTTAATTATCTTCAAAAAAGGTCAAGTTCAAGTGAATCGGAGCTCATATGTGAAAGTTGGGTTTTAGGCCTCTTTTGTACATATATTTTAGCTGATTTTGATCTGATATTTTATATACATATTTTATTTACTAATAAAAATCCAAAAAATAGATTAATGAGTAAATATTTACTGTAGATTTTATCTATATTTTCTGGCCTTTTGTCTGTTTTAAAAATGACATAAAAATTATTAAATACAAAAATCAAGGTACTATGTACATGGATACCTCAAAAAATCACTTTGTGCAATTGATCGATTTTGATTTTGATGTCTTCATGAAAGTTGTAGATCTCATCGAGACGAGAAATTTTAGTGAAGAAATTTTTTCGATCCGAGTCGTTTACTATTTTTCTTGATTTTACAAAGGTTTTATTTTCGAAATTTTCTGGTGCTGATGCTGCCACGTGTCAGCCATTTTTCGCATTTTTATTTACTCGTTTTATAAAAAATAATAAAAAATAATAAAAAATAATTAATTAAATCGGACGCACGTGCGTCGCACGTTCCTCCTAGGCACGTGCTCCGCACGTGCCCGCCTTTGTCCCCCTTGCCCTTCACGTGGCTGCACAGGAACCGTCCGATCGAGCCTGTGCGTCTTCTCTGACCAGCCCCAAATTCTCTGTCGCAAAACTCACTGCGCCGCCCCACCAGATCTCCGATCCCTTTGATTTCGACCCATCGCCGATCATCAAAAAATCCATCTTCGACCTCGCGCCGCTCACCCGATCTCCTCTTCCAATCACCCGATCAAATCAAATCCCAATCCTCCTTTAATCTCCGATCTCCATATCCGGCGAGCACCCCCTTCCCCTATTTAACACCATCGCCGCCCCTCGATCGCATTCATCTGCGGATAACACGAGGCCGAGCCCGGTGGTGACAGCACCTAGGTTCGCCATCGACGAGATCTAAGCTCCGGCTCGTTGCAGGTCCACGATGAGCCACCCCCGACGACCTGCTGAAGCTCCAGACCATCTCTGTCGAGCCCGCGACTCCGCCAACTTCGTCATCAACCCTCTCCGCCACCGTCACGACAACCATCAACTTCAACGCCTCGTCTTCACTGTACGCCGCCGCGGGCACCACCGACTCCAGGATGATCACCTCGCCACCGCCAACCTCCCGGCCTCGCCTCCACCTTGGCCAAGCTCTCGATGACCACCGGGGATCTCGCCTGATCACAGCAGTAGCCAACCGGCCCGCCTCAGCCTCCCTTAGTCGATCCCCTTCGCACGCCACCAGGGCCACCGCCCCTCACTGTTGGGCACGGAGCCCAAGGCCCCCGCCTCACGTGCGAGGCACGTGGCAGGGGAACCTACAGGACGTCACCCAGGTCACGTGCTTTGCACGTGACCGTGGGTTAATTTACAGCAGACACCCCGGATCTCCTCCTTATTACACTAAAGCCCAGGGTCACGTGCTGCGCACGTGACCACTGGGAACATTTGTAAGAAGCCCCTTGGATTTCCCATATTCACAGAGTGAGCCCAACCAGCCAGAGGTCACGTGATTTACACGTGACCCTTGGTAATTTTGCAGATCTATCCTCTTTTTATCGGTAATAACACCTAGGTCCCCCTTGCTCATTTTATTTATTTATTTTATTGCAATTATACCCCAAGGTTTCTCAGTTATTTTAGACCTCTTTTCTACATCATTTTATTTATCCAAAAATAGCATTGTGCTCCTCAGTTCATTCTCTACAGTTTGAAATATTGTGGATATTTTTGTGATCAGTTGTTAATTAATAATAATTATTTTGTAGAAAATTGCATATTTTACCCAGTTTGTGCTCTAAAATTCTTATTTGATTAAACGTTACTTTAAAAATCCTCTAAAAATCACATATTGTAGAGTTAATTGTGCTTGACATTGTGCCTAAAAAGATTTACATTTGCATGCATATTTTGCCCTGTAAAAATCATTTTGCATACTTCAATGTTTAATTTTTAATAGGTATTAGATCTTACATTTTTGAGGTTTAAGATTTTTCTAAGATCAATCTTCTAGTGATAGATCTTAGATAATTTTGTTCCTTGAAAATAATTAGGTTTAATATTTATTATAATTAATTGTTGAAATTCCTTCTGTCTGCATTTGAAAATTCATAAAAAAATTCATATTACATCCAAAAATTTCAAAAAAATTCCAAAAAAAAACACAGTGCATTCGTTTCATCATATTTTACAAAGTGGCCAAGTTTCGTATTTTTCGGACATCGTTTGAACGTAATTTTCATTTTAGTCTTAGGCTAAAATTGCATATTACACCCTTTATTGCATTAAAAATTTCAAAAAAAGACCGCTTCAAAAACCGTGGACGAACTTTGATAGACATAATTCTAGGTTGTTCCTTTGCCTCCTTGTGTTCGACCTTGGGACTTGTCCAAGTAAAATAAACATAAAACCAGGAGATTGAAAATTGAATAAATTATTTGTGGTTATTTTCTTGACCGATTCTGATTGTCGCCTACAACACACACAAATCATTTTTAACACGAATGATAAATAAACATATCTTAACAAGCGTGTTTCCGGACTCGTCAGATGGCGCCGTTGCCAGGGAGACAAATGTCTTAGATTTCTGTCTTGAAAATTTTCGTTCGGTTTTCCGCATTCAGGTAGTCTGACCCCCGAATGTTTCATTGTAAATTCTATTTTTTTCCTGCAATTTATTTTCAACATTTATTTTTCATATACTTTTGAATCACTCTCTCACATTATCTCTCTTATTTTTTCTTGCGAGGTACACGGCATACATGGAGTGGGTTTTCAAGAAACCGAAGCATCTTCACCAACTTTCGTAAAAGTCGCAATTAAAATTAAGATCGAGTCGAGTCGTGAGAGGGCGTACAGTGTAGGATTTATTTTTTTGAACTTTAATTCATGTAATTAATTGTATATTTACAACGGTGTCCGTTTGAACATTCACGTGTGTAAAAAGACCTCTAACTTTATTCTGTGGTGTGTCGTGGCCTGTTTCACTCTCCGGTGAGGGTGGGGCCCGACTTGAGTGGCAATTAGGGTAGACCTGCACCTACGGCTCTCAAGAGCATTTTAATTTTTCATTGTGCTCGTAGGATTAAGCCACACTTCACATTAACCGATACGCACATAGATCGTTCAATTTAGCCAAAAATTTAACTCAATTCTTCCCCGCTAATAAAACTTTCTGTATAGGTGCGGTTTTTATCGGCTTGCATTTCATATGGAATAATTTTTTCAATTCTTATATTGCATCCCACATGGAGATTACGAGGATTCACTGTAAATCTTGTAACAGAGCATACATCGGTGTTTTCACGTGCATCGGCTTTTCCCGAATTTCTGCCTCTTGTTTTACCACATAATTTTAAAAGAAAATCGGGACTGGACGGTAGACGTATATTTCTGCTCATTTAATTCTTCATTGATCTCCTAATTAAAATTACGACTGCTAAATATAGTCGATTTCAAATTAACCCATAAAATCAAGAATTTTTACGGGAGAGTAACCCCGACCTTGGATGTTTTTATTTTTCTGAGTGAGCAAGAGACGACACTTAAGGTTAGAACCACGCTCCGATATTTTCATTCAGACTACTGATTTTAAAAACGATTAGCTACTTCTCAGTGAGGGATACGGGTAGCCGGTGATCGGTCCGAACTTCCTTAGCAGAGTGGGTGGTTTAAAGGACACTGCGTAAGGCTCCATCCTTAAGTAACACGGGTAGCCGTTTTACAGTCCGTACTTACACCTATACTGACTGAAAGTAGATGCAACTAGTCGTACGAACTCGGGATAGTCTTCAAGAAAATTTCGACACCTAACATCTCGCTAAATTTTTTCCAAGATTGATTTATCACCAACTTAAAATTGAAAAGATAATAGCCGAACTCTTACGGCTTTATTGTGTAAGTTGGTGAACCCGAGATTTAATTTGTATTTGAATTGGTGTACGTGAACCGATTTCGAAGATCAAAAGCCGCACACTTAATAAAATATCTTTTGACTATCCCATGCAATCATCTCTCTCATCTCTTGATTTAAATATCATCATGGAACTCTTGACCAAAATCTCTTGCGGATACAACCCATCATTTCTTTCAAAAATGACCGAACATTACTATGAAAATGAATTTATCTCGGTTAAGCCTAAATCAACTACATTCCCTTCTTCAATAATCCTTCAACATTTGAGGATATTCAAAGATTAGGGTTGATTCTAACATCAACACTTCGGCTTATTATTCCCCTAAAAACGGTTATGCCTCTGACCCTTACTCTGAATATCAAGGCCCCTTCTCATCTATGGAAGACACCACATCACCACACCACACAGAAAATACCAAAAAAATTGGAATATTTGAAAACTAAAAAAAATCGAAAATCCAAAAAATTTAATAAAAATTGAGACTGGAGAAGATCTAAGGAATTTGGATCCTACTGTAAGGGAAGCACTGGAAAAATGCTTGATTTTTAAACTTCCCTTTATAAAAGCCATTGAATACTTCCCCGACATTAAGAAATTTTTAATGGACAAATTAATGATCAAAAAGACGGGAAGGATTAGAAAAAAAACTGAAAGACATATCTTGTCAATGGCCTCCTCCTTGGTGTTGAGGAGAAAAACCAAAAGCTGCATAGTGAAGCGGTTGCCCAAATTTGATTGTATGATCAAAGACACAAATTTCACCCATGCTCAAATTGATGACAATTCACCAATCAATATCCTCCCGACCACTATATTTCATGAACTCAAGCTCGGATCGATTCGGAAGATATGAGAAATTATTCAATTGGCTGACCGATCAATAAAGCGGCCGCGAGGAATCATTTCTGTCATCATAACATTCCAAGGTGCTCCGCTCAAAGTAGAATTCACGATCATTGATATTGAGCATCAAGGAGAATTCACCCAGTCTCCAATTATTCTCGAAAAGCCATTCGTAGCATTGGCTAAGGAAATTATTGATTGTGAGACTCGACAAATAAATTTTATAGCATTGGAATCTCTACGATCTGATACAGTCTTTGAGGAACCACGATTTTCTGAGGCAACCCATGAAGTCCCCGACAACCGTAACTATGAAACGGTAGAAGAGCCCTACCCTACAGCTACACTTGAGATAGCGGTTGTTGATGAGACTATTGGTTTAGAGAATCTCCCCCCTGCTCCATTCCCAGCTGCACTCACCATGGAAAATCGAGCATATGAATCTTATGATCCGGAGACTTATCCATGGGCACACCCTGGGTCAACCTATGCTGACTACATGGATTACATCAACTCAACACAGGAATGCTCCAACATCGAATCAAATAAAAACGTACATGCAGAAACTCTCCCCCAGTATTTTAATTCCTGTGGATATCAAAATAGACAAATCCTTCTACTACGGTCCTGAGACATATGCATGGTCGCATCCAGGGGCAACCTACTCTGATTATCTTGACCAAATTATCTCAAATCGAGAGTACAATAACATTTAGGAGACTAAGAACAAACACGCAGCCCGAAAATCGACCAAGGAGAAGAATTCCAATGGCTATTCATCTGAGTACTCAAGTGAACCGACACCTTCACGAAACAGGAGAAAGAAAGTCACCTTTGACCTTTCGGAAGAGGTATCGGCTAATGATCCCTCATCAGGTCTTGAAAAGGTAGTCTACATGAGTGAAGTCTGTTCGGCAGCTCTAAAGCCATATCTTCGCAAGGATCCAAAATTCGATTCTCGTTGGATGATGACCGAAAAATCACCAAGACTCGAGTGAATATAATAGATCAAGGGTCGTTGCGACCCGGATCTCGGAAATAAATCGGTCAACAAGAAAAGATGGGAAGTCAGACCACCAATCAGAGAAATAAATCAATCAACACAAAAGTAGTGGTCATGGCTATGAGATTAACCTGGTGTAGCACCCAGGGTCGGACTCAGGGAGCACGAATTGGACTTGCGGCCTACGAAGTAGTCAAAAATGAAATGAAGGAAAAACAAGTATTTTTGGTGGTTTTTAATTATTTTTATATTTTTTGGATTTTACTAAGGGAGGAAAATAATAAAAGGCAAGAAACAAGCACACTCAAGGAATTATTCAAACACTCTGAAACGCTCCAAAAATTCCAACAAAACTATTTTTATGTTTTTTACGTTTTTTACTATTTTTGTTGAATTTTTGAGATTTTTATGATTTTTATCTAATTTTCTAAAAATCAAAGAAGGCAGCAATACTGTGCTACTGTCCAGCCAGGCTTCAAAGATCACTTTAAAATATTAAATGGTCCTGTAAATGCATGTAGGTATTTTTTTATGAAAACTAGAAGTAATAAACAAAATTCAGAAGAAGAGTTTATTGTTTTTGGAATTTTCTACTATTTTCTAGAATTTTTATGAGTTTTTAAGGGTTTTTTAATTTTTAAGGTTCTTCAATATCCAAAATAGCCAAAAATGCAAAGAAAATCAAGCACAACAAAATTAACAAATCCTAATTTTTTTAGAATTTTTGAAGGAGTTTTTATATTTTTTTATGATTGTATAATCTGAACAGAGGCAAAAAGGGTTGTTTTTGAATTTTTAAAAATACTAAAAAGCCTAAAAAATGTACCAAATTTTTAGTGAAAATTTTAAACAATGGCAGGAGCCACGTATCCAATTTTCACGAAATTTGGACTTGATATTTTATTTAAATCAAAAATAGGCTCACAGTGCACAAGGACCTATTCGCAATAAAAAGTATCTCTAAGGGCTGAAAAGTAGCAAAACCAAGAAGCTGGGGGTCCCTCGTGCAATTTATCCAAGTCCCCACGCGCTCTGCACGTAGTCTGGGCACAGAGGGACCTAAATGCAATAAAACTTACTTCCAAGGGCTTATTAGCAACATGTGCTAAAAGTCCAGGGGAGAAGTTGCAAAATACCCAAAGGTTTCAACACATGTCGAATAAAAGTGTTCACAGGGGTATGGATGCAAATATCAGAAAGTATATTCCATTCAATAACACCTCAAAACATCAGCCTAGATAATGTAATTTCAACAAAAAAAATCACGTGACGAAGCACGTGTCTCACATACACAGGGATGAAAACACAAATACCAAAAATGTTAAGGTCCTAAGTGCAATTGTTCAAAGATAAAAACAACTATATTCTATATTTACAAGACTAACTAATAAAAGAAAAAAACAAGAGGGGCCTACGGGAAAATTACCCCTTATTATCCGAAGGACGGGGGCGTGCCACGTGGCTGATCTGACGCTCTGGATCAAGGGCACCCCTTCGTCTGATCGTGCGGTGCTGATCAACCCTCTACCAGATCGGACGGTGATGGACTGCTCCTCAAATGAACGGGTCTGATCAAAACTGGAGCTGGGAGGAAGATCGGACGGCTGCGGAGGATCCTGGAAGAACTCGGCTCCGGCGAACTTTGCCGGAGCACCACGGGCGCGCTGAACCTCCTCGGGGGCTGCAAAGGTATGGAACTGAACCGCCAAGGCCCCTCGCAGATGGTGGACTCCTCCGATGACGCGAAGAAGCTCCAAGAAGCCCCGATGACGAAGGCGGAGCTGGAGCTCTGTGCCTAAGTGTCCAGACCCTCAGATGGGTCTTGTTGGCCCTGTAAAACAGCACTATAAGACTCCTGGGTCGAGGGCAAACTGCCTCGACCCGGTGAGAGGCGGAATGGGGGAATGGGTGCGTCGGGGCGACACCCTCCGGCGAGGCGACGTCGGAGGAGGGTGGACTCCCAGTTCCGGAGCGAACTGGGTTGGATGGAAAGGCGTAGAACGTGAATAGGAGTATGGCGAAGATGATGGTGTCGTCCGATGATGGAATGGATAGTCAGAGTGGGAGTAATCGATGAACGACGAGGAAGGGTCGATTTGGGGGTAATCCAAAATTCAAGAAATATAGGAAGAATCAAGGCTACCTCGCGACTGTGGTCGACTGGAGATGAGCTGAGGTAGCTCTCATCATCGCCTCGAGGGTTGTCGGAGGCCCGAGGCTCAGGCGCTGCTCTGGGCGGCGCACGGTGGCGAGATGTCGTCGGATTAGTGACGCAAGCTCTCTCTCCTCGCTTCAACACCTTCCTCGCGCAGCTGTCACTCTGGGAGTAAGGTGGAGCTCTTGGGACGAAAGGGGAGCGCCAAAGATGGCGTGAAATGTGCGGCGGAGCTCAACCTATATAGCTGCCCAGGTCCGAGAAGATGGTCGTGGAGCGCGCAATCCGAGGAGCGGATCCCTAAGACGATATGCGGGCGAGGATCGCGGATCTCTCCCGGAAGTTTGGAGCCTGGGGTTTGAGGTAGTGGGTGGCGGATCGTGCGGGGAAAATTGGAAGAAGTCGGGTCAGGCGCCCCGATTCGTGAGAGAAGAGGGTCCGTGGGGGGAGTTGACCGGGGTCAACAATCCCTCGTGGACCAATCAAATTATTCCGTTTGTAAATTTTTTAGAAATTTATTTAAAAATAGTAAATGACTTATTTTAGAAAAACTCAAAACATGAAAAATGTTTATTTATTTTCAAATTATTTTTTAGTAATTTTTGTTTGTTTTTTGAAATATACTTTAGGTATTTACAAGATATTATTATTATATATAGGTATATACATATGTATTTTTGATTTTTAATTATTTTTTATACAAATTATTCCAATTTTATATTTTATTTATTTATAAGATAAAATTTGGAATAAAGGATAATTTTTATTTTATTTTTATTAATTATTTACAAGGGTGAAATAAATAGTTTTATTTATGTGCATACATGGTATATATACAAGGTGGCTTTTGGTTTTTATTTTGTTTCTTTTTATTTTATTTTTATTTTTGTGATTTTTATGTTATTTATTTACACCATGCAATGTGGAATATATACATATTTTTATTGAATTTTAATTATTTATTTACAAGGTGATAATTAATAAGTGAGTGGTTCTATGTACATGACATATATACAATGATGAAGGGCATTTTATTTTTGTTTTATTTTTCCCAATTTCATTTTAATTTTATATTTACAAATATATACAAATAATTATACACCCATTTTTATTTTTATTAAGAGGAAAATAATTTTTATTTATTTACATGTATATATACAAACACATGAGTTTCCCTATCTCCCTCTACTTGGGTTCTTTTGCGGTCAGGCCCATGCTGAGCCCTCCCTTGGGATTAGGTCGCTCAATATTTATTCTAAATATCTCCCTATTTTTCTTTTATTTCTTTATTCTTATGCACAAAAGCATGCTAATTATTCAATTTACACAATGCATGTTGAATGGTAATTATTGCTATTTACAAGAATATACATGTGTTTTGCGTAGGTTTTGTAGCTAAAGTAAAAGAATAAAGAGTGATGAATGGGTATTCATCATTGGATAACTCCCGTTCCTAATTATTACTCATCCAAAGCTGATGCTCCTGCCTTCTACAAGTGCACTGGAATTATTTCTTATGAGCTGACTAAGACCGGAGCTTCTGAGTATTCATCTGAGGATAAATTGATTGATCTTAAAAAGGAACGAATTTTGAGGAAACAATTAAAGAAACAAAAAGAAATGAATATCTGGAGTGTGTCCACTTTCAAATACTATTCCTCTGAGGATAACTCTGATGATGGCTACCTTTCGTCTGACTCAAATGTTTCATCTACTATCCATCTTGATTTTTCTGAGGATGACACTGATAATAGTTGGGAATCACATGTTTCATCTCCATCTCATCATTACGATCCCCCATCGCAGGCTCACAAAAAGATCAGCCGTAAACCGCCTTAATCATCGGCTACCCACCCTCCCTTCCGACCACATCGGTCTCCTTGTACAGCTTCTTCCTCTACTTAGGTTAAGGCCTAAGTATAAAGGGGGATCGATGCCATATATATATATCATTCCTGCATCACACTCCTTCTCTCGATCGCTCCATTTCCACCTTTCTCTTATACTTAGGCTGACCAAGAGCCTAAGTATAGGGGGAACCGACACCCACCTGTATATACTCTCCTCATTTACATATCCCGACCACCTCTTTTTACGCTCTTCTTCTATACTTGGACTATTCACAGTCTAAGTATAGGGGGGCGAACCATTGTATATCAAACTTTTACTCTATTACGCTTAGCCTGAGCTATGTCTTCTTTACGCTTCTTGTGCTCTGAGGACACAACACTCGCTAAGTATAGGGGGTCTGTATATATACTGTGTATATATTTTAGCCATACCTCGTACTTTCGCGTAAGTCTATATGTATTTACGGGGTAGATAATTTAAAAAACAAAAACAAAAACAAAACAAAAACAAAACAAAACAAACAACAAAAGAAAAAAGTTTCGCTACTAACACTGACTATGCCCAAAATTTTTGAAAAAAAAGTCTTCTTATTAATTTTTGCGTTAAAAAAATTGTGTCTCTGCATTTCACACACCTACACTTCATCCAGCATCGCATTCATGTGCATCTGTGAAAAGTCATTGGGTTCTGAACCGAGTTGTGAGCCGAAATCGAGAGTGGTCTGGACTTGAACTTAATCCACCTAATTTTCAGAGGAACTTCATCGAGAAATAGGATTTTAGAAACTTCAGGTCTTGGACTTAATTCTTTGAGTTCTACATGACAATGTGCAGAGTTTGACTCTTAGTGTCTAACCTGGTCTCTTCATTCTAGGTACAACTCTGGAATAAGGAATTAATTTGTACTCTCGCACTATGCACTTAGCTCAACTCAAACGGGATGTTGGATGATTGTGTGAGTTTCTTTTTTGGTAGCGTGAAATCTAAAGACCGGAGTATGGGTTGAAATAAAGCTTCGGAAAAGTGATGGACGGCTGGGCACAATTTTTCTAAGACCCCAAAAAATGTATGGAAACAAAAGATTCTATATACGAGGGGCACAACAAGATCCAAGTAGAACCACCAAAAATTCCAAATACAAAGAAGCAACTACCAAATAAAATCTGACCAAAAAGGTCCAAGCTTCAAGAAACCTGCACATCTTGGTGGAGACTCGGCTACACTTGCCAGCTTCACAAGGAGAGGTGACTACACTGGCCACCCTCCAGTTCTTTTCTCATTCTTCTAACTTCTCCCCCCCCCCAATTCGATTGTGAACACAGCGCGACAGACCTTAGAAGGAAATACCTGACTCCCAGAGGACGAGTTACTAGAGAGGAGGTTTGCACAGTAGTCCGGCATTCTGGGTGGAAAGAGCTAAAACCTTTCGCACACATGAATCGGTTGTTCAATGTTCATAGGGTGTGCTTTGGGAAGAGGTATGACTTCTGAGCTGAAACTGTAGCAATGATTTGTAGAACTTGAGGGCTGTTGATTTTAAAATTCCAAGTCTCACAGAAGTTCCGCCACACTAATAGTCCAAAGTTCGAGTCTAGTTTCACTTTCACCTTCAGCTCATGATCTTGGTATGGAACCCAATCTCATTTCACTTCATAGCATTTCTTTTTGATGCTCAGGGACGAGCATGGTTTAAGTATAGGGGGATGATGAATCTCGGATTCATCACTCTAAATCTCATTTATTAAGCTCAAATCCCTCAAAATGAACAACATTTCTGCATCTATTTTGCATAATTAGCATTCGTGCATATTTTCATAAGAATTGCATTTTAGTACTAATTTCTGCATAGAATAAGAAGCCAAAAATCCAAGTCAAAAATGAACTGTAAATAGCCCAACTTCCTGAATTTTAACTCATTCATTCTAACTCTGAATGATACAAAACCACCTCCATTGTGTACATATCACTAATAAGAATAAATGAAAAATACAAAAAATAACTAACCCAAATAAGTGGACCAAAACCCAAACCCTAGTTTCAGGATTTCCGGACTAAAAACCTCATATCTTCCTCATCCAGTATCTGATTTAATCCTACTCACTTTTGAAATAATGTACATTAAATTACCTTCAAAAAAGACCAAGTTCAAGTGAATCGGAGCTCATATGTGAAAGTTGGGTTTTGGGCCTCTTTTGTACATATAATTTAGCTGATTTTGACCTGATATTTTATATACATATTTTATTAACTAAAAAAAATTAGATTAATGTGTAAATATTCACTCTTGATTTTATCATATTTTTCTGGATTTTTATCTGTTTTAAAAATGATATAAAAATTATAAACTACAAAAAACAAGGTATTCTATGTACATGGGATACCCTAAAAAATCACTTTATGCAATCGATCGATTTTGATTTTGATGTCTTCATGAAAGTTGTAGATCTCATCAAGATGAGCAATTTTTGTGAGGAAAGTTTTTCGATCTGAAGTCGTTTACTATTTTTTCTTGATTTTACAAAGGTTTTATTTCCAAAATTTTCTGGTGCTGACATGTGGCCGCACCTGGTGCCGCCACGTATCAGCCATTTTTCGCATTTTTATTTACTCGTTTTATAAATAAATAAATACTAATTAATTATTAATTAATTAATTAATTAAATCGGACGCACGTGTGTCGCACGTGCCTCCCAGGAACCGTCCGATCGCGCTCGATTGGACGGCGCATGTGCGTCTTCTCCGACCAGCCCCGAATTCTCCGTCGCAAAACTCACCGCACCGCCCCACCAGATCTCCGATCCCCTTGATTTCGGCCCATTGTCGATCATCAAAAACCCGTCTCCAATCTCGCGCCGCTTACCCAATGTCCTCTTCCAATCACCCGATCAAATCAAATCCCAATCCTCCTTCAATCGCCGATCTCTATATCCGGAGAGCACCCCCTTCCCCTATTTAACACCATCACCACCTCTCGATCACCTTCATCCGTCGATAACACGAGGTCGAGCCTGGTGGTGATAGCAGCTGGGTTCGCCATCGACGAGATCCGAGCTCCGACTCATTGCAGGTCCATGGCGAGCCACCCCCGATGACCTGCTAAAGCTCCACACCATCTCTGTCGAGCCCGCAACTCCGCCAACTTCATCATCAACCCTCTCTGCCACTGTCACGACAACCATCAACTTCAACACCTCGTCTTCACCGTACGCCACCGCGGGCACCACCGACTCCAGGAGGATCACCTCGCCACCGCCAACCTCTCGGCCTCGCCTCCACCTTGGCCAAGCTCTCGACGACCATCAGGGATATCGCCTGATCACAGCAGTAGCCAATCGGCCGCCTCAACCTCCCTTGGCCGAGCTCCTTCGTATGCCACCAGGGCCACCGCCCCTCGCCGTCGGGCACGGAGCCCAAGGCCCCCGCCTCATGTGCGAGGCACGTGGAGGGGGAACCCGCAGGACGTCACCCAGGTCACGTGCTTTGCATGTGACCGTGGGTTAATTTGCAGCAGACACCCCGGATCTCCTCCTTATTACGCCAAAGCCCATGGTCACGTGCTGTGCACGTGACCGCTGGTAACATTTGCAAGAAGCCCCCTGGATTTCCCATATTCACAGAGTGATCCCCGCCAGCCAGAGGTCACGTGTGAATTTTGCAGATCTATCCTCTATTTATTGGTAATAACACCTAGGCCCCCCTTGCTCATTTTATTTATTTTATTACAATTATACCCTTGTGTTTCTCAGTTATTTTAGACCTCTTTTCTACATCATTTTATTTATCCAAAAATAGTATTTCCTTAGTTCATTCTCTACAGTTTGACATATTGTGGATATTTTTGTGAAAAGTGGTTAATTAATAATTAATTGTTTTGTAGAAAATTGCATATTTTACCCAGTTTGTGCTCTAAAATTCATATTTGATTAAACGTTGCTCTAAAAATCCCCGAAAAAACACATATTATAGAGTTAATTGTGCTTGACATTGTGCCTAAAAAGATTGTATATTTTGCCTATAAAAATCATTTTGCATATTTCAATGTTTAATTTTTAATAGGTATTAGATCTCGCATTTTCGAGGTTTAGGATTTTTCTTAGATCAATCATCTAGTGATAGATCTTAGATAATTTTGTTCCTTGAAAATAATTAGGTTTAATATTTATTATAATTAATTATTGAAATTCATTCTGTTTGCATTTGAAAATTCATAAAAAAATTCATATTGCATCCAAAAATTCCAAAAAAATCATAGTGCATTCATTTCATCATATTTTACATAGTTCGTATTTTTCGGACATCGTTTGAACGTATTTTTCATTTTAGTCTCTAAAATAGGCCAAAATTGCATATTACACCCTTTATTGCATTAAAAATTCCAAAAAAAGACCGCCTTGAAAACCGTGAACGAACTTTGATAGACATAATTCTAGATTGTTCATTTGCCTCCTTGTGTTCGACCTTGGGACTTTCCCAAGTAAAATAAACATAAAACCACGAGATTGAAAATTGAATAAATTATTTGTGGTTATTTTCTTGGCCGATTCCGATTGCCGCCTACAACGCACGACAAATCATTTTTAACATGAACGATAAATAAACATCTCTTAACAAGCGTGTTTTCGGACTCATCAGTATGGCAACCTTTCCTTTGACGATCTCCCTCATCTCTTGATGGAACTTGTCCATCTCCTGCCTAAAGGATGCCTATTGGTCTATAAGTAGGCGTGTTAGATCGTCAAGGGATGGGTTCTCATAGACTGGACCATGAGAATCGGATGGGTTGCCTCGCTGATAGGGAGGTTGCTGCTGGAACTGGTGGGGGGGTTGAGAGTACTGTTGAGGCTGCTGTTGTGGCTGCCTCCACTGTTGTCCCTGTTGATAGGGATGAGGACCTGACTGATACTGCTGTTGATGTGGCTGGTGGGAGAACTGTGGCTGCTGCTACTGCTAGCCGAACTGCCCACCCTGAGTTGGAGGCTACTATTTGGATGAGGTATCTCCGGTCGACCACCTGAATCCGGGATGATCTCGGCAGATCCCGGACTACTGTCGGTCATACAGAATCCCGTTGACTTCTATCAACGGCTCCTACTCATAGGGGGATGGGGGAAGAACTGCCAGTGGCTAATCCTACTGATACAACACCATTTGAGTGTCCTGAGATGGCGGTGGCTAAGAATACTGGTGTTGCAGCTACAGGAACGGCTCCGACTGGATGTGGTAAACCTGGTGAAACAGTGCGGAGTGTTGGGACGAGCTATTGCTTCTAGGATTAACCCGTGACCTAAGACGGGGTTGAGAAGCTGTCTGTGCCTCCTGGAGACACATGATCTGGGTCTTTAGGTCACTTAAAGTCTGTGCCAACTAATCAATCTAAGTCATGCCATGGCATTACTTCTTCTCGACGATCTCGATGCGGTCTAGCTTCACGCTGATAATGTCCATATCAGCAGCTAACGACTCTGCTTGTGTTGTGGCTGCTGAAGAGGTGGATGGACCTGCATCAACTCGTGCTATCCTCTGATAGAACACCACATGGGTGAGGTCTTCCCCTGAGTGTAGAGTCGGGTCTGGGACATCACTGTGTAATTTTCGACCATCTTCTCATAGATGGCCCAGACCTGATCTTCGTCCTTAGCGAAATAGGCGCCCCACAAGAAGAATTCACTATCCCTTGCAGCTCCGGTGTCAGCCCACAAAAGAAGTTCTGTACTAAGTTGGGCTAGAAGATGTCGTGATGTGGACACCGATTAATGAGTTCACGGAGTCGATCCTACGCCTCATGGAACTGCTCGTTGGGGATCATAGAGAAATTATTGATCAGAGCTCGCGTTGCATTCGTCCGACTGAGTGGGTAGTACTTGTTCAAGTACTCGATCCGGAGCTGCTCCCACAAAGTGACATATCTCCCTAGATGCTTCAGCCAATAGGATGCTCTGTCAACCAGGGAGAATGGAAAATCCATCATTTTAATGATGTCCTCGTCCACGTATCTGTCATGGACAGTGCTGTAGATCATCTCGAACTCCTGCAGGTGTAGATGCGACTCCTCAGTGGCAAGCCCGTGGAACTTGGGCAAGCGATGAATGGTCTGGGGAGGGAGCTTGAAATCCCCTAGAATCGTTGGAATCTGGATCCAACGGTGTGTAAGAGTTGCACCAGGATTGTACAACTCCCTCATCGGTCTGGCTAGTCGGACTGGCTCTTGTGGCTTGTCTGGCTGTCCTCTATCTCCTCCTCCAACATCTAGGATTTCTCCACCGCCTGCTCGTTTTGACTCTCCTCTGTCGGCTCACATCTGTGCTATCACTCGACGCACCTATGCCATGAAGACTCCCTGATCTCTAATCTGCCTCTGCATCATCTCCAGAGAGGATAGAAGTGTATTGTTGATGGCACCATGATATAAAACGTATGTCGAACCCTGAGGTTGTCCATCGGTGTGCTCTTCACTACTAGCCATATTGCAGGTCTCTTCAAAGGCAAAAGACCCGAACTCAGATGCCATCAAATGAACAAATATCTGTGCTGATCTCTATTCGGCCACCTCAGGACTGGAAGAAGGGTGGTTGAGGGGGAACAGGGTGGACTCGAACTCGGGTTTAGAGAGTTGGTCCAAGCTCTCCAGAACGTGCCTAGATGAATGGGATGGAGTGCTCAAAAGCAGTGCTACCAAGGGCAGCCTAAGGGACCTCCGACCCATCATTGTGATATATAAGAAATGCGATGGGATCTGGAAACAAACAAGATCGATAGTCAAACTCCCAATTCACCAACGCAACGCGGAGCTAATGACCGTAAGGGTTCGATCGTTTATCTTTTCAAATTTATTTAGGTGATAATTCAGCCTAGCAGGGAGATTAAGTGAGTCGTTAGGTACCTGATGCTCCAAGAAGACTGGCCCAATCCCAAAGCTAGATCTTTCCCAGCTAGTACAAGTTGCGGATCGTTTAGCAGCTACCCAATTAACTCGCTCTGCTAAGGATATCGTGGCTCACTTTACCGAAAATCAGAGTGATCCTCACTGGAGAATGACTAACCCAAGACCAGTAGTCTAATAAGAGTTCGGATGTGGCTCTAGCCTAGTATGCATGTCACTCTCTTGTGCAAGCAAACCAAACAGTGAGGGGATGACTCTCCCAAAATAGATTTTTAAGTGATGTGTCTTTTAGGATCAAGTTTGTTTAGTTGTCTCATTTTATTTATGGTTATCTCTTTTTATGATATTTTCAATAATCAAACAAACGCCTAACGAATTTTTCAATCTCTTGATTATTTTAAGTCCAAAAACATGGGGAGAAGTTGAAGAAGCCGATGAGCGATCAAACACTATGATGCATGCAAGTAAGAGATGCGTACTTGTCGCCAGCACTCTACATGCAAGGTGATCCATACATAAATTAAAAGACTGAATTTAAACTAATCTAAATGATGGAAGAAGAAAATGACCTTAGATGAGCAATTTCTAAGCGTGAAGAATCAGAGTTAGCTAATTAGATCAAGTCCGGAGTCCGATCTTGGGAACCACTCGGTGTCCGCCACAACGGGTCCAGCTAGTGCTGTACGTAGTTCCTCACGGCACGTGGACTCGAGTATAATTAATCTAACTTTTTATTATGAGTTATTAATAAGGTCCAATTACGAGTGTATAGGTGCAAGCAATATATTAGAGTTTGGACCTTAATTATTTACGTTGCAATCAATGAAATTCCTAAATCTACGGGCCAAATTCTTCGAGAATCAAAGGAAATAAAATGCGACAAAATCAAAACTAGCGAAAATCGCAGCGAGGTCCCCCGAGCACACTGGTGCTCGACGAAACAAACCTCAATAAGCCGAGTGTCCAATAAAGAGTATGAGTATCCCTGTATTGTTACAATAATAAATGGCCTATTGAAAATAAACTAAGCTATTCTAAATGCTATAACTAGTCTCTTCCACTCCTTGACTCCTCCTCAAGTATGGGTCTCCTCCAAAGCGTCCTCGGGAGGTTCGTCGCACGAAAATTGTATCAGAGAAAGCGTCAGAAAATAATTATAACAACTAGAGATAAAAAAATATACAAAAAAGCTGAAATAGACTACTAAGTCATGCTCCCCGGCAATGTCTCCATTCTGATGACACACCTCACGACTTGGGTTAAGGATAAGATAATCGAAAGGTCGTTGCAACCCAAATCACAAGGCGAAATTAACAAGAAAAATAAGAAACCACTCAAAATATAAAATAATCAAGCACAAAATAATGTCAACGGTCTCCGTTATTTATTTAACTTAGTATAGTGATCAGGGTCGAACTCAAGGAGCACGGAAATGTACGAAGTAGTCGGAATTCAGATAAATAAAAACATATTTTGTGGTTTTTAATTTAAAATTTTTTTATTTTTAAAATGAGAAAACAAACAACACAAATAAAAAGAACAAAGTAAAAGCAAGCTTCAACCTTTTTTATTAAGAGTAAAAATACTCAAAAACAAGAAACACAAATATTTTTATGTTTTTCAAATATTCAAATGTTTTTTTGTGATTTTATGGGATTTTCCAATTTTTATATAATTTTATAAAAATCAAACCAGAGCTAAACAGGGAAACATTGCACAACCAAGAAAAATTACAAATTTAAAATACTTAAATTGTCCTAATGTCTTGGATAGCGATTTGAGAAAGTAAATAAATTTATCTAACTATAGAAACTGAAATCCTATTTTTTTTATTTTCTGGAATTTTTAATGATTTTTATAATATTTTTAACTTTTTGTGATTTTTAGGGTTTTTATAAAGGATAATGCAACAAAAATGGTAACGAAGATAAAGCATATCAAAACTAATTCACAGAAATTTTTATAGAATTTTTCAGATAATTTTTTGAATTTTTATGTATTTTATAAAATAGACATAATTGTTTTTTGTTGTTTTTTATTTTTAGAATATATCAAATGAAATTAAATTAATTCACAAAAATTACCATAAATATTACATCTTAGCAAGGTCTAATTACAATTTTTATGGAAATTTTTAGAGTTGATTTAGTAATTATTTGATTAAAGACAACACACAAAGTAAATAGGGACCTAATTGCAATTATATGAAAGATGCAAGCCAAATAATAACACAATTAAAAGCTCAGGAACCTTATCTACAAATTAGCCAAATAAACATGTGCAATACACGTGACACAAGCTCAGAGGGGCATAAATGCAAATACTAAAAAATTTCCATTCAAAACCTAACATCCATGAAGTACAGGGAAACAAATGCAAATAAGCCAGCAAAGCATGTGGAAGTACACGTGCATTTAAACAAGCAGGACTAAAATGCAAATTTAGGAAAATGCAAGGGCATGGCTGCAAAATGACAAGACTATTTTAAACTACTACAAATAATTACAAGACCAAATTATAAAAGCCAAAATGAGAAGGGCTAGGGTGAAATTTACCCTTTATTATGTGATAGCCAACGAGAGGAGGAGGTCCACTTATAGATGAACGGCTGAGGTCGGCTGATACCTCTTCGGCAACGGACGGTGCTGATAAGGTCCTCAGATGAATCAAATGATCAAGAGCTTCCCGATGTTGAACGGCTAATGTTAAACCTGGGGTGAGCTTCGATCGAACGGTTGGGAGGACTCTTGGAAGAACACCTAAGAACTCAGCTCTGGCGAGTTTCGTTCGGCCAATGCATACGTCCGAGTCGTCCTCGCGAGATGCGGAGGAGTGGGGTTGGTCTCTGTAGCTTCCAGAAGGTTCAGAATGGTCCAGGCCCAAGCGAGAGGGACTGGGGGTGACTAGGGACCTGGGGCTCTTCCTGCAGTATCTTCGACCTCCAGTTGAGGCCCAAGTACAATCCAACCCTGCAGGATACGACGTATGCTCGGAGGAAGATAATTCGGCGAGGGTTAGAGCGTCAAAAACAACACAAACTAAGGGGGGTCGGTGAATGAAACATGTCGCATCGGAGGTGGAGGATAGGACCTTCTAATAGGCTCTAATCCGGTGATTAAAGTCGATGGAAGGGTGTGGGGTGAAGCGTAGAAGCGGACGGTAGTCAGAGCGAGGTGAAGTCACGTCAGAGGTGCGTGAAATAGGGTATGAAATGGGACATCTAAAGTTCTCTGTTTCTTGGGTATAAGATAGATTTGAGCGGAAATAGAAGGTAAAGAAGGTACCTGAAGGTGAAGGAGGATCGCCTGTGAGTGTGGACAACAATCCATAGGGGTCTTGGCCTCGATAGCCGATGTAACCAGAGGCTAGGCTCCTTGCGGCGGAGCTACGGACAAACTTCATCGTACCTAGGGTTTCCATGCTCGAGAAGAGCCCCTCGCCCTCCCTCTCACATGTTTTCACTCTGGGAAAGGTGGTCGGGAACACAGGAGGAGGTGGCGCATGCAAAGGTGCTAGAAAAGGAGGGGGGTAGAGCGGGATATATAGGCGTGGGGTTCCAAGAAGATGGAGGCACGGTCCGCGAATTAAGGTACGGATCGAGGAAGAGATCATCGGGCGAGGGTTAGGGATCCACATCCTAAATTCGGAGCGAAGATTTTGGGCGAAGAGGAGATCAGGTCAGGTCTAGATAAATTGGAGAAGGTCCAGTTGACTGGGGTCAACGATCCAACGTGGCCCAATCAGAGTGGGTGCAGGAAAAGGACAACATAGACTACATGATAAAATAGAGAAGAAATTAAAGGAAATTAAATTAAAAATAATAAATAAATTTAAAATAAAAATAAACAAAATGAAAAATGTTTATTATTTTCAAGGAAATTTTCTATGATTTTTAATTATTTTTATGAAAAATAAATTAGTTTATATACAATATATAATATTATAACCTACGTATTTTGTAAAAGTATTTTTATTTTAGTAATTTTACTCAAATACCCTAATTTTCTATTTTATTTATTTTTAACATAATTTTAGGAGTATAAAATAATTTTTATTTTATTTTTATTATTGATTTACATGTATAGAATAAATAGGGAATTTGACATATATACATATGTCTTTATGCAAGTGAGAGAGGATTTTATTTTATTTTTCTGATTTTTTTGTTTTATTTTTAGGCCATATACAAGGAGGTAAAAGAGTATTTTATTTTTATTTTATCAAAAAAATATTTACATATATATATATATATGTGCTATGTACAACATAGAGTAGGCCCTATCTCTCTCTACTTATTTTCTTTGGCGATCAAGTCAAAGCTTGACCTTCTCTTGAGGTTTAGATCACTCTGTATTCATTATAAATACCCCCTTCCTTTTTCTTTTCCTTTATTCTTTTATTTTTTGCACAAATACATGCTAATTATATAATATTAACATATGCATGTTGAATGCTAACTTATTGTATTTACACCTATTTACATGATGCTTTGCCAAGATAAGTAGCTAAAATAAAAGAATAAAGAGTGAGAATCGAGGATTCATCAGTTGCCAAACTCTTTTTGGTGTGAAGAACTTTGTACTAATGTTCATGTTACTAATCTATCTCCATGTGTAACTTTAGATGGTGGTGTTCCTCACAACGTTTGGCATGGAAATAATGTCACCTATAACCATTTGCGGGTTTTTTTAATGTCACGCTTTTGTCCATGTCCCCAAGGATGAAAGGTCCAAGTTGGACACAAAAGATGAAGCAGTGCGTTTTCTTGGGATATGACAAAGATGAGTTTGGTTACAGGTTATATGATCCAGTTGATATGAAGCTAATGAGGAGTAGGGATGTGATCTTCTCTGAAGATCAAACCATTGAGGACATCTATAAGGTTGTTAAGGACTCTCCTTCGAGCAACTATCAAACAGATGATGTGGAGCCAGTCCCTTTGTAGAGGGCTCCACATATGGTGCCAGATGATGTATGTGAACATGTGCCAGATGCAGGACATGAGGATGATATACCACAGATCTCCACTCATGATGATGATGATACATATGACAGTGGTGATGATGGTGGACTGGATGATGATAGCTCTTCTTCTTCTTAGGCTCTCCTACCATAGAGACCCATGAGGGAGAGGCGACCCTCCACCAGATATTCTGCACATGAGTGTATTTTATCGACAGACAGTGACAAGCTTGAATGCTATGAAGAAGTCTTGTAAGATACAAGAAAGGAGAAAAGTGTAGAAGCTATGAAAGAGGAAATGGAGTCCCTTCATGACAATCATACCTTTAATCTTGTCAAGTTGCCCAAAGGAAAGCGGATATTAAGAAACAAATGGGTTTATAGAGTGAAACATGATGAATATTCTAAAAACCTAAGGTACAAAACTAGGTTGGTTGTGAAAGATTTTAATCAAAGGAAGGGAGTTAACTTTGGTGATATATTTTCTCCTATGGTGAAGACGTCTTCTATCAGGATGATTCTCAGCATTGCGGCTAGTTTTGATTTGGAGGTTGAACAGATGGATGTGAAGATAGCTTTCCTCCATGGTGACCTTGAGGAGCAAAACTACATATTGCAACCTGAGGGATTTACAGTTAAGGTAAGGAAGACTATGTTTGCATACTGAAGAAGAGTCTATATAGCTTGAAGCAAGCATCCATGCAGTGGTACAAGAAGTTTGATCCATTCATGATGGAGCATGGTTACTTCAAGCCCACTTCAAACCATGTGTGTTCATGAAGAAATTCTCAGGTGATGATTTCATCATTTTGTTGATTTATGTTGACGACATGATGATTGTAGGCAACAAGGAGAGAGAATTTCTGGCTTGAAGAAGGAGTTGTGCAAGTCCTTTGCTATGAAGGACTTGAGACATGCAAGTCAGATACTGGGTGTGAAGATCACTTGAGAGAAGGGAACAACGAAACTTCAGCTTTCACAATAGAAGTACATTGAAAAGGTACTTCAAAGATTTCATATGGAGAAGGCAAAGTCAGGTAGCACCCCTCATGGAGCGCATTTCGAGTAAGTTCCAAAGATAACCCACAGAACAGTGCAGAGAAGAAAGATATGGAAAGAGTTCCTTAATCTCATGTATGTCATGGTTTGTACGTGGCCAGATATTGCTCATGCCGTTGGAGTTGTTAGCAGGTTCATCTCAACTCCAGGAAAACAACATTAAGAAGCAGTTAAATGGATCTTGAGATATGTTCGAGGTACTAGCAGTTACTCTCTTTGCTTTGGAGCAGAGAAGCATATTCTTTTTGGATACACATATTCAGACATGGTGGGTGACATTAATGGGAGAAGATCCATATCAGGTTACATAAAGTCCTTTGCAGATGGTGTAGTTTCTTGGCAGTCTCGTCTCCAGAAGTGTGTTGCTTTATCAACTACAGAGGCTGAGTTCATTACGGCTACAGAGGCGTGCAAGGAGTTGTTGTGGATGAAGAAGTTCATGCAGGAACTTGATTTTCATAAGGACAAGTACGTGCTTTACTGTGACAATCAGAGTACTTTTAATCGTAGAAAGAATTCTACATTCCATGCAAGATCGAAGCACATCGATGTCAGATATCATTGGATACGTGATGCTTTAGAATCGAAGCAGCTTCTACTCGATAAGATCCACACAGATGATAACGGTGTTGATATGATAAAAACTTTGCTGCTTGGAAAGTTTGAGAGATGATGCTCTCTCGCAGGTTTGGAGCAGTTCTCACATCGTCAGTGAGTGGGAGACTTGTTGGATGTGTTCCCCTCCTTGTGAGAACCTAATCCATATATATATATATATATATATATATATATATATATATATATATATATACAGGATATTGATAGTCCTATTTGGAAAAGGAAAAATCAATTAGTAATTAGAGGGGAAGATTGGTTATCTTTCAAGATTTGGAGTCATCTTTTTCTTAATCCTATTAGAAGTAAGAATTCATATTACCTTATTTGCTCATCTCAATGGAGTATAAATAAAGCGTTTGGGGAGCATACCATGATCACCCCAACACAAGCTCTCCTAGCATAAGAAAGAAATAAGAGAGAGAAGATGAAGAAAGAAGATTCGTTGTTGACACGAAGTTTGAAGGGAGTAACCTTTAAGACAGTTCTTCTCCACCATTCTTCCCTACAATTTGGTGATTGATTCATCATTTTGGTGATATTTCTCCTCCCTATTATTCTCTATTATTTGATGATTTGTATCACTCTATAGAGGGCCACATCCTATAAAACCCTCACGGGAGATTATTTCTGGTTATAGTGCTTGATTTTGGGTTGCGATCAACCTCGTGGTTTTTCCCTCATATTGAAGGTTTTCCACATTAAAATTTCTTCATGCATCTGTGGTATATTTTCTGTGGTTGAAATTTTCTTCCGTAGTTGTTGATATACCGTGCAGGATCCACTTATCAACTTTGATAAATTTTCCACGATTCGATCTATACGAAGAATCTGTTCCCAACATCTATCACTTTCTTCTTTCCCCCATCAATTCCATGTTCTCATTTCAACAACTTAAGAACATCTAGGCCAAGGTTTTTGTTCCAACAACGTCGACGATGATCATCTCTCGTCAACTTTAGATCATTATGTCTTCTCTTATGTAAATATGAGAAGATCATCCCTTCAACAATCCCTCTGTGCCAACAAGAAAATGTTAGAATTCTATTACAAATCAATGTAAGCACCAAATTGCATTCTTTATTCTAATATTCATCAACACTCATAACCATCCAAATAGCTACTATTCATATGAGGTTACCCAACCCACCGCATCCTAATAACCTAACAAATCCAAAGTGTTGCACATAAATCTCGTAACTGATGATAATTTATATATGACTTAGGTTGATCTTGTTGAAAGAATATACAGGGGCTTCTTTCTATCCTAAATTGATAGGTTGTCCTTTTAGCAAAGTGATCAACGACAGGGGGGGGGGGGCGGTTGGGGTCTTAGCCCCCCTGGCTCCCAACTAAGTCCATATATATGTATTTAATATATAGTATTATATATGATCTAAATACACCATCAAATAATTAAAATTTATATGTTATGTTATAAGAGCCCCTCATACATTAACAAAAAAAATCAATATATATATATATGATCTATCTATAATAATTAACTGTTAACATTAAACAATGTGCATAATCGGATATTGTATATCCGTATATATCCATCATCATACCTGTTTATAAATCGTAACGGATATATAGTTGTTATTTTACCATCTATGGTATAGATAACAATTTTTCTTTTGTATTTCTTTGCATATACGGATATGGATTTGGACACCTCTTTCATTTTTTAGGTTCTTAAAACGGATATGGTTACATATTTTTCTAGTGTATACATATGTGGATACAAATACATATTTGTATCCGCATGTTTGCATCCATATTTTTATCTACGTCGATTTTAAAATAGTATGCTAAGGGATTGGTACACATATCTATATAGTGTTACTTGTTTGAACATATTAAATCTAATGGTATTACTTAATATCACATTAGTAAATGTGTATTTCAGTGATATGAAGAGTTTTGTAGGGATCTTTTGGTCAATATAATGTTTATAGATATTATTTATATTCGATTACAACTTTATATGGGTATTTTTTGTAAAAGTACCTTCCCAATATTAGTTTCAATCAGTTATGAAATTATTGGAAGCTCGCCTTATAGATTGAATTCGTTTCCACAAATCCAACCTCATAAATTGAAACTTCCGTTAATGTTCTACATATGCTCCAAATCTCGCTCAAATCTGATGACATTTCCTAATTTATCATAGTGGTTAAAAATTCAATTAATATTTAAGCAACTTAAATCCCATCTAAAAGACAATCAAACTTTTTATCATTGGTATAAAAAGCATATGATCTTGGATTTGCATGAACCTAGGAGATATGCATAACATTATTCAAAGATTATATCTATAAGGTCGGATTTTAAGAACAAATTTGAAAATAAAAGTTACAACACATCTTTTCTAACTCACATTACAATATACGAAACATTTCTCCAATATTAACAATTAAAATGACAAGATAAATTATATGAATAATATATAAATAATTTGCCTCCCTCACCGAAACAATTTAGACCCCCAAGAAGAATTTTGTTGGCTTCATCCCTGATCAACGAAGTGCACGTTAAGATATGATAAAAAATGGCCGTGATTAGACCAAAGGTCTGCGTCGAAGGTTGCAATGCAATCACTCCGATAATGCTCAGCAGAAAGTATGGAACAGTAACATGAAAACGACAACACCTAATTACCTTTTCTTCTTCTTCTTCCTAAAATTATGGCCCAATGATGTTGATGACCATCATATAATTAATTAATGAGGAAGACAGATACCCAACGGCGAGATGTATTGCCGTAGACGTCTCTTTCTTTGTTTACGTCATCAAAATAGGTCTACAGTTACGTTTTAAAAAGAAATACCATCTTATCCTCTGTCGTTAAATATATAATTACGAAATTATATTTTATATTTGAAATTAATGGTGAGAGTCATAGTCGTTGTTATATCATTACATTGCACCAAACCGCTGTCTACAGTCACTTTTTTTTATCTGTCACTATATTATCCGTTGTTAAATATATAACACCGATATTATCCTTTCAAAATTACTTTGTATACTTGAAATTTGCGATGAATGCTATACTTGAAATTAGAGACAATCCATATATGAGTGTTTATCCGTCACAAATTATCAAAATCTTAATTAATTAACACTATTTTTTACTAAAAAAATAACAACAATAAGAAAATCTTTTGAAAATAGCAATGGATGAGCTTTCTTGTTACAGATAAGGTTTTTTTTACTTAAAGATGATGTGAGGATTTTTCTTGTGCTAAAAGATATGATGAATTATTTGTACTCAAGCATGTGTAATTTCTAAAAATATCAACAATTTTTTTAAACAAATTATATTTTTTTGAAAAGAAAAAATAACTACGATTTAACTAGAGATGGGCATGGGTCGGACTTGGGTCGGGCCCTACAGGGCCCACCCAGGCCCATTTATGTTTGTGGGCTTTGGGCCGGGCCTAGGTCCACTAAATATTTTTAAGGTCCCAACCCAAACCCGGCCCAATTATTATGGGTCGGGCCTAGGCCGGGCCGACCCATAATGTCTCAAAAATCAATTGAGGTTGGACCGACCCAAAACTTATGAGTCTAGACTTCGCGGACCCATATACTTGGCACACCCCCATTTGATTATTTTGATTGTAATCTTTGTTATGAAGTATTTATTAGTTATTTAGGTCCTTATTATTTTGTTATCCTAGTGTTTTGCACGGATTTGGTCATATCTATAATTCTACAGTATCTAATGAAAAGAGTTTCATAGAGATATTATAGAAACATGTGGGCTTCTATGCGGGCCAAGCTATCGGGCGTAACGGGCCTACTTTTGGGCTTCTATGTGGATCGAGCTATCGGGCCTAACGGGCTGGATCGGACTAAGCCTGAGCTCGACTCAATTATTAAATGGGCCTAAATCTTCGGCCTAAGCCCGAACCATAAATAATTCAAGTTCGGACTAGGCTTCGGACCTGGATGGGCCGACCCAACCCAATCTCATCCCTAGATTTAACATCTAAAGTTATATCTACGAATACTCAAATTAGTCACGTTCGTAAGCCACTTTTATTGCAATAGTTGTAACGAAAAATACACATCTCCACTTAATAGCAAAGCATTTTCACTTGTAATTACAAATCATTCTAATAGCAATAAATCCTTCATTTGCTTGCATATTCTTAAATACCTATTAAATATTTCGAGAAACAACACACACTTATATTATATATTTATTTATTTACAGGATTTAATAAAGTTCTTTCCCTGATCTTTTCACCGAATATACACGTACAAATGAATCAAATAACTGTTCTAGCAAGTACATGGAAAATAAAAAACAAACATTAAAAATATTGACATGTAAACCTGAGAAGAAAAAAAAACTAAATATCATACGGAGGTGGATGAGAATGATAGTTAGAGAGAGAATGATACTATTAGCTATTTATAAGATATGATAAATTAGGATATTTTTTCAATAATTAGACAAAGTAGGTAATTATTTGCTAATTAAGGGGAGGCCAGCCCGGAATTTAGGAGATTTCTCTCAACTACGCGGAGCATGGAGTCTAGGGATGTAAACCAGTCAACCTGAACGAACTCACTCAGGCTCGGTTTGGTTCCTTTAACATACTTTTAGGCTCGGGTTCGGTTCGAATCGATATGATGAAATCTATAGTTAGGTTCGGTTCTGCTCGGTATGGTTCGTAAAGGTTCAGTTCATCTCATTAAAGGTTCGTTTAAGAATAAATATTGCGCAGACGTTTCTGTTCAAAGGGAAAAATCATAGCTATAGGGGAGGGTTTTGTGGGATTTCAGAAACAAGGAATAGAGACTTAGGGAATGGATGACTGGATGGATTTGTGAAAATAAGTGAATAGCCCTCATGTTAATATAGAATGTATTTTTTTTCTTATATATAAAATTTATATGTATATACTTTTATATATGTGTGTGTATATAATCGAACTTTTAGCGAACCAAACATGAGTGAACCTATATTTTTGAGGTTCGGTTCGTTTATTAATCGAGCCCAAACTCTTGTTCAGGTTCAGTTCATTTATTTTCAAATCTGAATCAAACTTTTAGCGAGCCGAATCTGAGCGAATGTCAAACCTGAAAATTTTCTGACAGCTCTAATGGCGTCCTCTCCCCTTCTTTCACAACCTGTCACTATATGCGTTGTTATATAGACTGTCACTAAAAATACCGCAACGAATATGATATTCACCATTAATTTTAACAATAACAACAAAGCCTTTTTAACGTTAATTTTAAGTATAAAAAATCGCAAAGACTAATATCATTATTATATATTTAACAACAGACGGTTCGATAAGAAATTTAAGAAAAGCATCACTATCAACTCATTTTGATTGTCTTAATTGGCCTTCAATTAGTGCTTACTAAAATCATATATATTACTATTTGCAAAAAAAACTTCATGATATAAGTTGCAGCTACATATAAATAAATGTGCTTGATAACTGAACTTCAAGTATCATTAATTTATGCTTATAATTAAATTACATTAATTCGCTTATCATATTGAGGTGCACGGTGGAAAATGACTCTTCCGCGTGACCTTAACGCATTGGAAAACAACTTTCAACATCACATGCAAATAGTTTATAGTAATTAGAAAGTTGTTGTTTGGGTCACTACCCATACACAATAGTTTATTAATGTAACTTTTTTTTAAAATAAAGAATCCAATGTAGTGGAATTTAAAGAGTCATCACTTGTCTTTTAGTTCATGTTCCATTGATTTTGAAAGACATTGATGTTAAGTACCATCATGATGAGCTTTAGATATCCAACTATAGTTTGGATAAGAACCCTGATAGATATTTTTTTACGATTTTTACATAAGAACCCTGATTGATATTTTTTTACGATTTTTATATAAGAACCCTGATAGATATTTTTTACGATTTTTACATCCATAATCATATCCATAATCATGTATACTTTCAATATATCATACACATAATCGCAAATAATGACATTTCTTAATTATTGAAATCACAACTATGCTTGCATTTTTACTTACAAATCACAAATTACACCATGAATTCTAAGCACAATGAATATCATATTTGGTACTATATATGGATTGTTAACAACTAGTCATATACCAACAATTACTCATTGAGATTTTCCTTGTCGTTGTCAAATTAGACATGAATGTTAAAATTGATAATGAAAATTCTATGGATATTATCGTTATATCAAACCCTTTGCCAATGAATACGAGATTCATAGCGAGTCATGCGAAATAAAAGTAATTTACAAAAATAAACTTATTGTTATAGATTTAACAATAAAATATACCCTACAATGAAAATAGAATATGACAATGAATAATTTAGTATCTGATGTCATATATTTCGTAGTTAAATTTGTAACAACAAATATTATTTTGTTGCTTCATTTTTTAAAATCCTAAGAAAATATCATATCCATTGCTATTTTGTGAGCAATATATCATATAAGAACAACTATGTATTGATTTTTTTTCTTATATGATCATTGCTAGATTAACACTGATCGATATTAATTTTAACAAAAGATCGATAGATAACTGTCATTACATGAACCTTTATCCACGAATATTAAAATTCATTGTAAATAATATAAAAGTAAAAGACACTCTTCAAAAAGGATACTATTTATTGTCACGAATTTAGCAACCGAATATAGGATAGCAAATTAGGGTTATTGTCAAAAGGGATACTATTTAAAATGGGGCTTCCCCCATCCCATTTTTCTGTAATTTTTTTATTTTTTTTACAAAATAAAATCATCTATATTCATCTATATATCCCCCCAATATGCAATTCGAATTTCGTCAAAAACAAAGACTCATATTCCCTCTATCTAGAATAGATAACTTTAACGGTCTAAACGTTGCTGTTATGGACCTGTTCTAGATAGAGAGCATATGAGTCTCTGTTTCTGACGAAATTCGAATGACATATATAGATGAATATACATTGTGATATTTTTCCAAAAAAATGAAAAATTTGCCAAAAAGGGCAGCGGCAGCTCCATTGAACCCATATTCAAATTATGGGAGTATATTACAACTCCCACAACACCTGATGCAAGATAAGAAATCCCTTTTCATGTCAATATTCCTGGAGAAATTATGGGATTGGGTCATCAAGGAGAGAGCGGATCTCCGCGTACTGCAGAGGTCTACTGTAAAATCACAGACCGTTCAAGCCGCTCGATTTTGATCGAGTAGTTCGCACGAATTTCCACGATATGAGCTCACAAAATCACCTAATTTGTGCGAGCCGCTTGATCAATATCGAACAACTCAAGTGATCCACAATTTTCCAGCAGTCTCTGCACTATTGTAGAGGATCTGCTCGCCATCAAGGAACCCACTATATAGTCTATGGCAATGAATTGTAAGCACCTAAGAAATCCTTCATTGGTCATATAAAAACAACAAGGAAACATTTCATAGGGACATGGACAAGACATGAACCTCAAGCATCTAATATATAACACCTCCTTTAGTGAAGCACATACATAGTAGGGAATCCACTTAGGTTGGTCGGAAAGTTGTCCCTGATGCATGCACATTGCACAACCATTATATTATTTTGCTTGACCACCTACCTAAGTACATTCACATATGCCCCATAGCTATTAATTTCGTCATATACATCGTGAGAGGTCTTGTGTTTGTTTTTCTTATAATATAATATTGCCACTTTTTTCCTTGAAAACAAAAGTAATAAACTCTGTGACGTGAAGTATCATTTCTCGACGTTAATCGTCCTCGTCAACATTACAACATTAGTGTGTAGACAAGACAACTATGATATATCACTTAAGGTCGATGTCACCTTCTGCTTCTTTTCTTATATATTAGTTATGGTAGAACGTGCGAAATCATTCTACTTCCATGTTTTGTTTAATAACTGACATAAAATCGATCCAACTCGACGTTGGTATAAAGATTGACGCAACTTAACCTAGTTTGACGTCAAAGAAACGTCGAGATAGCTAATATATCTCAGTGTTTTGTTATGTAACTTCGACGTTTATGTAAATGTCGAGAATGATTTTAGTGACCACAAACCAATCTATAGATGAGAGCTGATCGTCTGTTGTAATTCTAGTTACAACAGATATGTTGTAATTTATTTTTTCTTTTGCGATTTCGATTTCAAAATATAACTTTATAGATTAAATCTTGGGTTAATGCTCTACATATCCTCTAAATTTCACGTTAATCGGAGGTGATTTGCTATTTTATCTTAATAATACAAGATCCGGGTCCTTTTTAAATAGAATTTAAATTGCTTAAATATTGCTCGGATCTTGGATTATTAAGATAAAATAGTAAATAACCTCTGATTAATGCGAAATTTGAAGGATATGTAGAGCGTTAGCCAAAATTCAATCTATAAAGTTGGATTTTAGAATCGAAATCACAAAAAAAAATCACGACAGGTTTGCTGTAACTGGAATTACAACAGAAGATATGCTCTCATATATAGATAATCGTTTGTGGTGACAAGTGATAGTACTTATATCAAAGGTAGCTCTGATTCCATAACTATGCATGTCAAGGTCCCCTCTGTACTTTCTCAACTCAGTTAGAATAGACGTGCCAGATTTTCCTTAATCCAGTTTTAGTGTGTAGATAAATTCCGATAATAAGACTTTGACCTAGCATAGGTCTTGATACTTGAAACACTACAATAAAAACTATCTAAGGCGACAATTGAATACCGACAATTAAAAATAATTGTGTCTACACTTTAATATGACAACGATTGAACATATTCATCGTTATATTTTTATATATAACAACGATTATTGCGAGTTGTCATTAACTATATTTTAGGACAATTTATCATCCATAAATTTCAAGAATAACATCGGTTGTGTATACAACTTAATTGTGGGAAAAAACTTTGTTGTTGTTGTATTATTTCTCCACATGAAAATTACTTAGGTAGCGTTCGGCTATCGGGGTAAACTCTCTAAAGATTACCCCCCTTAACCCACATCTCCCTCTCTCCCCATGGGCCCCACTTTATTCCTTTTTAAAAAAATTAAATAAATCAATTTTGCATCATCAATCTTATCAAAAAATAATATATTATACCATCATATCATATAAAAATTATAAACAACTGAACTTTTACTCACTTTTTCAAACTTCAATACAATCACATCACAATAACTACTCACTTTTCAAACTTGAATACAATCATATCACCCCAAATCCACTTGTAACTCACCTCCAGTTTAACCCTATATCCAAATACCAAAATCTAAAAACATGTTTCCCTCTACCAGTTTAACCCGCCTTAACCCGCCAACTAAATGCACGTTTACGAGTTTGTTTCTATCTTAATGGAATTAGTTATTGTATAAGCAAACAATTTTTTAATTTGATTCGTTATAAATTAGTTTTGGACATATATAGTAATGTTTTCTGATGGAACATGATTGTCAATGTTTTTGTTTAAAGGCTAATTATCAGCATTACCTTATCATTTTATTCTACAACTTCTTATTCTCCAACTTTATTTAAATGGAGTTATATAGCTCTATCACCATGTCTGGTGTTGTGTACCGTATAATTTGTTTGTTGCACAATGACAAAATTATCTTTTTCTTAATGTTTATCCCCAATCTTCGTATAAACTGTATTCATTGTTGGTGGGAGTTGTGTATCAAATCTTCAATTTCATAAATTATTTTGCTTTTGTGTCTCCAGTGATTATTAAATCCTTTTAGTTTCATGCTTTATATAGTTCTCTGATTGGAAAAGTAGATGAGAATGTGAAAGATGGCTTCACTAATTTAGCTAAAACACATAATTTTTGTTTCAATCTCATTGTAATGGCTTCTTTTGTCATGGCTTGATAGAAATGTATAGTGGAATGAACTTGACACCAAGAGGGTAGCCATAACTAGCTAATTGTAAGTATTTATGTTATTAGAGTAAATAGATGTATATCACTTGACAGCTAATCTTAACATAAGTGATACTTGGAGATGATTGAAGATGAATGTTTTAAATATTTGGATTCAGATGTGTTATTTCATATTTATTAAATAAAATATTTTAAGTTCTTGCTTTTGACATATTTGACTTTCCAATATATTACTATCCATATTGTGTTGGTTCATTATTTGAGTGAATTTTGATTCATTTTAGCATAGGAAGATCAGATTATGGATCATTACATATGCTCTTAAACGATGATCCCTCCTCATTCTCTGAAGGAGTGTTAGCTAACTTCACAAAATTTAGGCAAAACCTTATATACCTTTGCATAACACAAAATCTTTGATCAATTTTCATCGGGGTATTATCAACTGTTTCAAGGATAATATCTCTTGCATGTTTTGTCCATCTTTGCAAGATAAATGCATCGGGAATCTCCTTGCAATCGAGTGAATCCAACACCTTAGACATATGAGAATATATTATTGTGTTACTCAAAAAAAATGAGAATATTGTTGTATATCTTACAAAGAGTTCGCAAGAGCAACTTGTGGTCTCGACACTAGACATCCTTCAAACTATATAGTATCCCTCTCTACCATATTCAAGAATAGTATCGATCCATCATTAGTTTCAGTTTCCTAAACCATGGTTCTAAAGAACTTCTCAGACTCTTTCTGGAACAACTTGAATATGTAAGATGTGTAAACTTTGTAGCTTGCAAAATCATTACTGCATGCATCAAGATTCTTGGCATTTTTTTCTTGATTCTAACTCATTGTGTCGTTTATCAACAATGATGCGTTCAAAATGAAAAAAAAATCACTAAATTTTTATCCACACTGTAGATATGCTTTAACATGTGAGTTAAAGGATTCTGATAATTGCATGCTTGAAAACCCCGATGTGGGTATATTGTTTAAATAATAATTGGTCCATATATGGTGTACTTCATATTTTCCCCCAAAAGCTAGTGATGAGCGAATCGCCAACTAGGGTTAAGTATCGAGAAATATCAAGGTTGTTACGACCCCAATCGATGAATCAGGCTCAATAAGAAACGAGAAGAAACCACTCAAACAGATAGATAAATCAATCGAAGCAAGCAAAATGTAAGTGATCTTTGCTATTTATTTTTAGGGATTTTATCACTTGTGCCCCTCCGAGATCTCGCAATTTCAGTTATACCCCTATCTTTTTGGTAATATCAGTTGTGCCCCTCAAAAGTTTCTCCGTCATCAGTTGTGCCCTTCCGTCAGGTTGACCGTCAATGAATTGACTTAACCATGGTTTTTTCAAACCTTGGTGCATTTAAGAGGGGTATTATTGTCCAGAGGCCTCTTCTTCCTCCTCCAACCTCTTCCTCCTCCCTCTCCGGCCCGAGCTCCGCCCCGAGCTCCCCTCCCCTCCCCGACGCCGCCCCGAGCTCCCCTCCCCTCCCCGACGCCGCCCCGAGCTCCCCTCCCCTCCCCGACGCCGCCCCGAGCTCCCCTCCCCTCCCCGGCGCCGCCCCGAGCTTTATTTATTAGGCGTCAAAGTAGCCGCAAAGTGATTCCTAAAAAGCAAAGAAGCACAAACACGCACTACCATCGACAACAGCAGCAAGGGAGCCACAAACATTAAAGAGCCACGTGGAAAGACTTCATGCTAAGAACGTCCATCCTTAGTTGGATTGGGAGCGGGGGGCACGGATCTCTGCTGTAATGGGATTTTTTTTACATTTTGATTTCGAAAATCCAACGTTATTGAGTATATCTTCCACGTATCTTTCAAATTTCACTAAAATCCGACCGTGTTTGCTATTCGATCGTAATGATTATATGTCCGATGGGAGGGGAGGGGGCGGCGCCGGGGAGGGGAGGGGGCACAGGGGGCGGTGTCGGGGAGGGGAGGGGGCGGCGCCGGGGAGGGGAGGGGGCGGCGGGCTGGAAGGAGGTGCGGGGGGGAGGAGGTGCGGCGCCGGGGAGGGGAGGGGCTGCGGGGAGCTCGGGGCGGAGAGGGAGGAGGAGGAGGTCGGAGGAGGAGGAAGAAGATGGGAAGAGGAGGAAGAAGAAGAGGTTGGGGAAGAGGAGGAAGAAATGACCATATAACCTTTAAAAAAAAAATAATTCCGCTTATGTCCTCAAAGTTAACGTCCGTTTGCACTGTAGATGGACGGTCACTAACCCGAGGGGCACAAGTGATAAAATAGCAAGTTTTAAGGGGCACAACTGATATTACCAAAAAGATAGGGGTATAACTGATATTGCAACATCTCGGAGGGGCACAAGTGATAAAATCCCTTATTTTTACTTGGTATAGCAACCAGGGCCAAACATAAGGTGCACGGAAATATATGAAGTAATCGAACTCCGAAAAGATATTTTTGGTGGTTTTATTTTTTGCAGATTTTTTTATTTTAAAATCAAGCAAATAAGAAAATAAGGTACACAACAATCCTTTTTAATTTTTATTTAAGACTAAAAATGCTCAAAAATTAAATATAAAAATATTTTTAGGTTTTTGAAGTTTTAAAGTATTTTTGGTAATTTCTGAGAAATTTCTAGTGTTTTGTGATTTTATAAAAATCAAACAAAGGCTAAAGTTGCAAACAGTGCACACCAGGTTAAAATAAATAACGTAGACAACTAACATTGTTTTGATAGCCTTATCTGTTTGCTTGAGTAGTTTCGTATTTTCATGATTGATCGGATTAATTGGTTAAGAACAATGACACTTGTTTATTTATCCATCTTAGCTGATCTAGGTTTTCGTGTCATCAGATGGCAGTATGATCAATTTAAATAGTTACGCTAGATCCAAGAATATAAGATCTGAACTTATCCAAGTCGAAGACTATGGCTAGCACCTCCTTCTCTGTGACAGTGTAGTTCCACTGAGCGGCATCTAAAGTACGAATAGCATAGTGAATGCTATATGACAATCCATCCCTCCTATGTCCTAGCATAGACCCTATGGCAAAATCAGAGGCATCTGTCATGATCTTGAATGGGAGAGATCAATCGGGCGACTAAAGGACAGGAGCATTGGCAACCAAATTCTTGAGAGTCTCAGAAGACGCAAGACACTTATCATCTACAATGAACTTGGTGTCTTTCATCAGCAAGTCAGTAAGTGGTCAGGCAAGCAGATCGAGGTCCTGAATGAAATGTCGGTAGAAACCGACATGCCCCAGAAAAGATCGCAACTGCCGCAGGTTGGACGGTGGATTGAGTACCCTGATGATATCCACCATGGTCGGATGGACCTCCATGCCCCTGTTGGAGATGATATGACCAAGCACCATCCCCTGAGTCACCATGAAGTAACTCTACTCCCAAGATAGGATAAGATGGACTCCGACACAATGCTGAAGCATGTGGTCTAGGCAATCAAGACAAGCATCAAACCTATCACCGCAGACCGAGAAGTCATCCATGAAGACCTCTATGCAATCATCCACCATGTCCAAGAAAATGGACAACATGCACCTTGGGAATGTAGCCGGGGCATTACATATACCAAAGGGCATCCGTCTAAAAGCATAAGTCCCAAACAGACAGGAGAATGACGTTTTTCCTGATCTTGTGGCGCTATGGCCACCTGGTTATAGACGGAGTACCTGTCAAGAAAGCAGTAATGACTCTTCCCAGCTAGCCTCTCGATAATCTGATCAATGAATGGCAGAGGGAAATGATCCTTCTTGGTGACCTGATTCAATCGTTTGTAGTCAACACAGACCCTCCAAGAAGCGAGTATCCATGTAGCGATTTATGCTTGTGTACCACATGTAATGGACTAACCCACTTGGAGTTAGAGATGGGGAAGATAAAATCAATGCTTCACCATTTTGATCTCTTTCATGACCACTTCTCAAAGATTCGGGTTCAGGTGTCATTGGAACTCATGCAATGGCTTAGAATCCTCTTCGAGATAGATATCGTGAGAGCACAAAGCCGGACTTATCCCATAGAGATCAGCTACACTTCATTCTTTCGCCTTGCAGTTTCTTTCAAAAACTTCCATCAAACGAGATTCTTGCTCTCCAGTCAAATCTGTTGAGATAATGACTGAGTTCATCTCTGGCTCACATGCAAGGAATCTATACTTCAGCGACTGCAGTAAAGGCTTCAACTCTGGTCAACTGGGAGCTCGCAAACCTAGCTTCTGGAATGTATGCGTAAATACAACCAAATCTGAATGGGAGAACTCTCAGTGATCATGAAAATCTGGTGAATACGACCCTGCTGTTGTGTCTACAATCGATGTTGGTACAATCTCCACCATAGTTGTCAGCTCTGTGGGAATCAGACATGGTAAACAATCATCAAACTCATCCCAATCAATGTCTGAATTTGAGGGATCTGAATCAGAATCACAAGAAACATAATCTTCTTCGCTCTCCATAGCGCGGTCATCAGACTTGAATGTGTCCTCTGCCAGGAATGTGCTATCCAAACTCTCATCTACTGGAGGTTGTAGATCTGTATTGTTTGAAGGTGAGATAAGAGCTTGTGAAATAGGGTCGAACCAAACAGCTTCATCATCTGTGATCACAAAATCACACTCCTAGTGGGCATCTCTCTCTACCTCTATCATATGTTTTGTTTCGTTGAACTACTATGAGCAAGCGAAATCTCATTCTCCAGTCTCATTGATCATCTCTATTTGTATACTTTCACCCTCGACGCGAAAGTACACATTCCTACTATCATCATCGGACATTGCCTTAGCTTTGACCAAGGATGGATGTCTTAGTATGATGGGGGTATCTATAACAGACTCAGGGATCTCCATGTCTAATACAACAAAGTTCACAGGGAATTTCAGGCCCTGAATTGTAACGACCACGTCCTTCAACAACCCCTTCGGCCTCTTGACATATCTATCAGCAAACTGAAGGACTGCCCTACTATTTCGAAGAGGGCCAAACTCGAATCGGTCATGTAAGGCTGCCGGAAGAAGGTTGATGGAAGAGCCACTGTATAATAGGATCCGATCAAACCACTGCTCGTGAATATTTCATCTGACATAGGGAGCTCCTTCATCTGGCCTCTTGTCGGGCAAACGGTTCTGAATCACGAAGCAACTAGCACGAATGAACACATGGATCTCAGCATTATGGTTCCTTCTCTTCCTACGGATGGTGGTCTTCTCTCTCAAGTTCTTCTGTAAGAGAGGGATATACTCAAGTGCCTCCTGTAGAGTCAGCAGGATATGGAATATGTCAATCATCTGCTGGTTGAACTCTCGTTGTTGTCTCTTTTTGGGATTTTTTTATTTTATTCCCCTTCGCTAAGCAGAGTGCTTGAGGGAAGGAGATGGTCGGGCCCTCCTCAGATAGAGGGTTTAGTAATAGGTTCTTATGGCTGTGAAGGAATATAGTCCATACAAGGATAATCATGCAACATATATGGGCTCGAAGTAGATGAAGAAACCTTTCCTTATTAATTTTTTGGTCTTTTTAAAACTATCCTGAGGTACAAAATCATGGGGAAACACAACTAAAGTAGAAATGGTGGCATTAACACCACCCACGGCATCTGTCTTCACGACATCAGTATCGCACTCTAGATCAGCATCAAGTGAAATGGTGGCATCAGTACCACCACTGCATCTGGAGATACGACGGCCTCAGTACTGACTGGATCATCATACTTGGTGGCATCAACACCACCATCATCAACATCATTAGTGGCATCAGCGTCCCTATCCTCCTCGTCTAGTGCTCTTGAGTCCTTGTGTGGTCATCGCTCAGACGAGGCACCACCTGCTAGCATCCTACCGCTCCTAAGTGTCACAAAATCAACATCAACTATGTAGGAAGAAGTATCACCCAATGAATCACTAGAAGTAGTGGTCTCTATGAATTGTACCTACTCAGACTTCCCCTTCAGATTATTCGGATTGGGCTCGATCTGAGCGGGTATGGCGTCCTTGTCCCTTATGATATCCCTCATCTCTTGTCGGAACTCGTCCATCTCCCACCAGAAAGATGCCTACTGGTATGAGAGTAGGGGGCTCAATCTTTAAGGGTCGGGATTTCATAGATGGGTCCATGAGAATCGGATGGGTTGCCTCGTTGAAATGAGGTTGTTGCTGGAACTGTTCAGGGGGAGGCTGAGTGAACTACTGAGGCTATTGCTGCCTCCATTGTTGTCCCTATGGTAGGGATGGGGACCCGACTGGTAGTACTGTGATGGCTGGGAGTACTGGGGATGTTGTTTCTGTTAGGTGCTCTGTCCACCTAGAGCTGGAGGCAGCTGCTGGGATGAGGTGCCTCCAGTAGACCACCTAAATTCGGGATGATAACAAAGGATCTCGGGATGCTACCGGTCATACCAAATCCCGTTGACTTCCATCAACGGTCCCTGCTCGTAAGGGGGATGGGCGAAGAACTGCAAGGGGCTGATCCGACTGATACACCACCATCTGAGTGTCCTAAGACGGTGGTGGATGAGATAATTATGCAACGGTTGGACCAGCTCTTCCTAGATGTGGTGAACCTGATGGTATGGGATAGAGTGATGGGAAGAGATGCTATTGTGATCATCTCATGACCTGGGACAGGGCTGAATAGCCGTCTGTTCCTTCTGGAGACACATGATCTAGGTCTTCATGTCACTAAGCATCTGTGCCAAGTGATCACTTTGTGTCATGTCCTGGCACTGCTGCTTCTCTATGATCTCTATGCGGTCCAACTTTTCACTAATAATCCCCATGTCAGTTGTTGAAGACTCTGCCTGTGCTACTACGGCTGACAAAGTAGATGGACCCGCATAAACCCGTGCTATTTTTTGATAGGACATGACCTGTGGAAGGGACTTCCCCTGTGTGTAGACTCGGGTGTGGGACATCACTGTATAATTTTCTACCATCTCCTCGTGATGGCCCAGACTTAGTCCTCATCCTTGGCGAAATAGGACCCCCCATATGAGGCATTGACAAGCCCCTACAGCTCTAGTGTCAGCCCACAAAAGAAACTCTGAACAAGATTAGGCTTCGATATCCCATGGTGTGGACACCGGTCGATGAGCTCACGAAATCGATCCCACGCCTCATGAAACTACTCGTTGGGGATCATAGTAAAGTTGTTGATCAGTGCTCTAACTGCATTGGTCCGGCTAAGTGGATAGTACTTGTTCAAGTAGTCGATCTAAAGATGCTCCCAAGTGGTACCATATCTCCCTAAATGCTTCAGCCAGTAGGATGCTCTGTCGACCAAGGAGAAAGGAAATGTCATCATCTTAATGGTGTCCTCGTCCATGAATCTGTCGTGGACAATGCTGCAGATCATCTCAAACTCCTGTTAGTGCAAATGCAGCTCCTCGGTGGCTAGCCCATGGAACTTGGGCAGTAACTGGATCGTTTGGAGGGCAAGCTTGAAGTCGCCTAGAATCTCTGGAAGATGAATCTAGTAGTGGGTAAGGGTTGCACCATGGTTGTGCAACTGCCTCATCATCCTAGCTGGTATGGTTGGCTCCTACAGTTCTTATGGTCATCCGTCTGATCTTCCTTCAGCTGCGAGTATATCTCCACCGGCAGGTCTCGACTGAGGCTCTCCGTTGTCTGCTCTCATCTACGTTGTCTCTGTGAACTTCTACCATAAATGCTTCCTGATCTCTAATCTGTATCGTCTCCAGGGAGGCTATGAGTGTGTTATTGATGGAACCCTGATCAAGAATATAAGTCAAACCCTGGGGCTACTCATTGGTGCGTCCCTCACTACTGGCTATCTCATGGGTCTCTAGAAAGTCAAAAGATCCCAACTCAAGTGCCGTCAAATGTAAAAATAACTATGCTGGCCTCTGCTCTGGTACCTCAGGACTAGAATAAGGGTGGTCGAAGAGGAACAGGGCAATATCAAACTCAGGTTCGGAGAGCAGGTGTAGGCTCCCCGAAACCTCCCTAGATGAATGAGGTAGAGTGCTCCAGAGCGCTTCTACCAAAGGTAGCCTAAGGGATCTCCGACCCATCATATTTATTTGGGGATGAGTGCAGATGAGATCTAGAATGCAACCAAGATAAGAAGTCAAACCCCCAATTCACCTACTCAGCACGAGAGTAGATGAATGTAAAGGTTCGGTCATAATCTTGTCAATTTTATTTTAGATGATCAATCAGTCTATAAGAGCGATTAAGCGAGCTGTTAAGAACCCGATGCTCCCAGAAGACTGGCCCAATCCCAAAGTTAGATCTTTCCCATCTAGTATGAATCGTGGACCGTTTACTGGCTACCCGATCAATTCAATCTGCTAAGGAAGTCTCGGACCTCTTACCGGCTACCCGGAGAAATCCTCACTGAAGAACGACTGACCCCAAGACCAGTAGTTTGAAAGGGTTTCTGGTATGACTCTAGCCTAGTGTGAGGATCGCTCTCTTTATATATATATATATAAACCAACCAACAGGTGGTGACTCTCCCTAAGATAAATAATTTTAAGTGAGGTGGGTTTTAGGGTCAGGTTCGCATTAACAATCCTAATTTTATTGATTTCACTTTTTTAGGTATTTTTAAAGATACAAACAATGCCTAACAAAATTTTTTATTTCCTTTAGTTATTTTGAGTCCAAAAATAGGGGAGAGTCGAAAAAGCCGTTGCGCGATCAAACACTATGATGCATGCAAAGGTAGATATGCGTACCTGTCGTCATCAATCTACATGTAGGGTGATCCGCGTATAAATTAAATGACTGGAAAGAAACTAACTATATGATGCATGAAGAAATCGACCTTAGACGAGGAATTTCTAATGATTGTGAAGCACGACAGCTAGCTAATGGAATCAATTTTGGAGTCTGATCTTGGGAGTTACTCGGTGCCCTTCACAACGGGTCCTGCTAAAACTGTATGTGACTCCTCATGGCATGTGCTCTCAAATCCAATTAAACTAACTTTTTCATATTAATTATTAGCAAGGTCCAATTATGATCTATAGGCATAGGCAAGCAATTAAGGATTGGGCCTTAGCTAGTCACAATCAATCACAAATCCAACAATTAGGTATTGGGTCTTAGTTAATTATGTCACAACTAATCATAAATCCTAAGTCTAGGGCCAAAACTTCGGGAATCAAATAGGAAGAAAATGCAATCAAAACAAACTGCAAAAAATCTGGAGAGGTCCCCAGAGCACACCGGTGCTTGGCGAAACAAACCTCAACAAGCCAAGTGTCTAAAGAGTCCAAAGAGTGAATTATTAAAATAATAATGGTTTTGCTGAAAAGTAAACTAATCTAGTCTATATGCTATAACTAATTACTGCTTCTCTCATGAACCTCCACGTATGCGGGTACTCCAACAAAAAGCTGAAGCATCCTCGGGCGGTTCCTTGCACAAAAAGTGAAACAAAGAGAGTGTCAGAAAACAGTTCTATCAAATAGAAATAAAAATAGGAAAAATATTGAAAAGCGACTACTAAGCCGTGCTCCCTAGCAACGACGCCATTCTGATAAGCAACCCCCCAACTAGGGTTAAGTATCGAGAAATATCAAGGTCGTTGCGACCCCAATCGATGAATCGGGCTCAACAAGAAAAGAGAAGAAACCACTCAAACAGATAGACAAATCAATCAAAGCATGCAAAATGTAAGCGGTCTTTGCTATATATTTTTACTTGGTATAGCAACCAGGGTCGAACACAAGGAGTATAAAAAGGTACGAAGTAATCAAATTTCGAAAAAGATACTTGGTTTTAATTTTTGCGGATATTTATATTTTTGAATAAGGGATAAAATCAAACAAATAAGAAAATAAGGTACACAACAATCCTTTTCAATTTTTATTTAAGGCTAAAAATGCCAAAAAAATAAAGATAAAAATATTTTTAGTTTTATGCAATTTTAAAGTATTTTTTTACAATTGTCTGAGAATTTTCTTATGTTTTTGCGATTTTATAAAAATCAAACAAAGGATAAAATTGTAAACAATACACAACCAGAACAATATTGTAAGTTAAAAATAATTAAAATGCTCGAAAGTCCTAGTTATGAATTTTGTGAGAAAATATATATAAAAAACTATGAACAAGAACTGGAATGATTTTTTAATTTTCTAGAATTCGTATGATTTTTATAAATTTTTAGATATTTTGTGATTTTTAGGGTTTTTATAAGAGTTTTTCAAACAAAATTACCACAGAAGACAAAACACACAAAATACATAAACCGAAATTTTTGTAGAATTTTTGATGAAGTTTTTCGAATTTAAAGTATTTTCCAAAATAAACGGTATATTTTTTAGGGTTCTTGATTTTTAGAAAATATCAAATGAAAAAAATTAACCCACAAAAATTTTAGCAAATATTTCGTTAGCAGGAGCTACAGTAATTTTTATAGAATTTTTGGGATCAATTTGGTATTTATTTAATTAGAAAAGATCCAGACAGTTTACAAGGACCTACTTGTAATTAAAATAAAATTCGACGGCCAAACAACAACACATAGAAATCTTAGGTCCCAAGTTGCGAAATGTACAATTAAATCACGCACAAGCTCAATAAACCACGTACAGGGGCATAAATGCAAATCTTGGAATCTTTCCATTCAAGTCATAACATATATAATCATAAGGT